>JAODAL010026331.1:0-56956 GCA_025379985.1 Phyllomedusa bahiana | reverse complement strand
GTTTGGCACTCCCCTTTCCCTTTTAAACGTGAGGATAATTCATAGGGGTTTCCTTCACCCCCTGAGGTTTAGTCTGAATGGATCCTATGAGGAAAACATGTTCAGTGTTAGGGCCCCTAAACCCGTCGGGGATCCCCTTGCCTATTGGGGGGGTGAGCTTAATAAAATCTTTGATCAAAAACTGTAAATAAGAACCCCGGGTTTTTCTTTTTCCCTTAGCAAAAAAGCATTTCCAATATTCTATATCCCTTGATTTTTCACTTAGTTTTTAGGTGCCATGATATTTGTTTAGATGAAGTTTCAGATTTGGCCCAAAACTTCTCACTATTTTCTGCCCACATTTTAACCCTGCTGTGTACTTCAGCCAGTCTTTGCGCCAGATTTCCTTCCCCAATTTTTGAAGCCCTTTCTGAAGGTTCAGTAAATCAATGTACCACCCTTTCAAAGTCCTTTTTTTTTAAATCCCATCTCATAAAGCAAAGATGACTATCATCATGTCCTTGATATCTGTGGAAATGTTAGTCTAGGCTGCTCCAGTAATCCAATAATGATCAATCTACTGTATTTCTTAGCAGCCTTCAGGAAAGACTTTGTATTATCTGCAGCTCCTCTGTTTTCTTTTTTTAAGGCATTCTATATTGGGCAAAAATTTTTTTTTTCCGTTCTGCCTCTGCTCCCCATTAAAATAATAAGGCATGGTGTTATTTTTGGGAAATCGGCATGGACATCAAGAAAGGAAAGGAAAAAGATTTTGTTGCTTTTCCCTTAGACCTAATTTGAAAAAATTTTTGGGCAAAAGTATGTTGGGTTGGGCGTATTTAGTGACTTTCAGCCCAAAAAAATGGGTGTGCCCCGTTTTTCTCAAAGTATGAGCGGGCCCCTTTTTGCGGCGCCCATGGCATTTTGTAATGCACCTGAGATGTGGGGAGCGTTCTAGAGGGGAGCGCCCAAAAACCCTTTTATTCTGCCTCTATGATGGAGGATGGCAAAAAATGGGCGCATTACGCTGGAACAGGCAGACCAAAATTTTAAAGTGGTTTTTTGAGCCTAGTTGCGTTTTGGAGCTAGAAACGCAAAATTATGACCCCAGTAAACAGGTTTTTTAAAATTCAGGCGCATTCTACACTACTAATGTGCGCAATAAAATTGTTGTCTGGGCGACAAAATTTATACATGTCACCCATGGTGTTTTCTGCTTTAATTCACTAGGAAGAGGCAATTCAGATCAATAGACTGAAGTTCTCTGTAGAAGAAATCTAACACAGATCCATTAACAATTAGTGGAACTTATTTACTATCACTGTCTAAAAGTTAGACAGTGTAAACTTGGACAGGCATTCTAAAAATGCACCAGATTTATCACAGTGGCTTGTGCTTATTGATAAATTAGTGCAGCTTCAGGCTTATCTAACTTTTTAGACCAGTTTTTCTTTGGTTTCAGGGGCGTTGCTAGCGTCCCAAAACATCCAGGGCCCGGGCCCCTTGTGTACATTTTGCTCAGTAGGGCGGGGTTCACATGGCTTTTTTCACATGAACGGCGGCATGTGTTTTTACAGAGAAAAAACTGTGGCCAGCGCGTCCCTCTGAAGCTCTCACTGATATTTATTCTCCCCAGAACGGGTAATCATGGCAATCAATGTGAGCACTGAATTGCCATAATGTCGGTCTGTATGTCGGGCGTATTGAAGCGCGATTACATGCCGACATTACGTCGTGTGAACATACAGAGCGTATTTGTGGGGAATAACTGTGCTGTAATGCGCCCAAAGTGCACCCCCGCAAATACGGTAACATCATAACAGTGAGTGCTGTGATTAGCTGTTGTTTTCCCTGGCACACACAACCCGCCCATAAAAATATATACACACACACATACATACGCACATACGTATATAATCATACACTCATACATACACATATATACACACTCATACATACATACATACATACACACTCATACATACATACACACTCATACATACACATTCATACATACACACATACATACACACACACTCATACTATACCACAACATACACATACATACATACAAACACACTCATACATACACACATATACACATACCCATACACACACTCCCATACATACACACAAACACACACATACATACATACACACACTCATACATACACACATATACACACATACATACACACACTCATCATACACACACATACAACACACACACATACATACACACACGTATACACACTCTTTAGAGCTAATCAAATTAACTGTATGCTGATTTGTTAGCTCTGTGGGTTATCCTGACCCACGAGCTGACAGTCATACAGTTTTACTGATCAGCTCTATGGGTCAGCATTGTATATTTGACCCATAAAGCTGATCAAGATAACTGTAGACTGTCAGCTCTGTGGGTCAGGGTGACCCACAGAGCTGACAATTATTTGCAGTTTTAAAATTTTATCACCCCCAAGCATTTCCAGTAGGGTTTATTTCATTATGGGCATAGCCTGCCCAGCCCCAGCCCTACTATACCTAATATGGCCGCCGCTGCTCTGCGCGGGGAGTCACTGATAGGAGGAGGAGCATGTAGGCGCCGCGCCCTGGCCCCTTTTTGAAGGGGAGACTGGGAGTAGAATGTTATGCTGCTCTCCCCCTCTCTTTCCCTGCGCAGCAACGCACGGAAAGCACCAGCCCGGCGCGCAGCAGTTAGTGAGCCGCGCGGAAAAGGACACGTCAGTAGTTTGCGCGGCACTCGCGCTTCCTGACATTCAGCAAGCCCCGGCCACGCGGCAGCGGAGGCATTTAAATGAGCTGCACGGGCCGCGACACAGCACACACATTAGCCGGGCCCCGCATCTACGTGCGGGCGCGCGCGCGCTTCACTGCTCAGCAGCCACAAAAGTTGGGGGAGGGGACTGTAAACTAGTCGCTGGCGGCCGCGCTATTTGGGTTTTGGGGGCGCCCCCGGGGGGACTAACATTCGGGGCACAAGCATATCATCCGGGGCACGACCCCGGGATAAAAGCCCCTAGCGATGCCCCGTTTGGTTTACTTTTACACCAGGTTTTGCCATTTTTTGGTGCAGTTTTAGGCACAGCAGTCAACAAACCCAGCCCACTCCCCCCCCATGAGTTCCACTCCCTTTTGGTAAACACGCCCCCTTTTGAACCCTGTCTTAAGTTAAAATTTAAATGTTTTTTGGGGGACATTTGCGACTCGTGCCATTTTTTTTGGAAAAATTTTTAATCCCTTCCCTCTGCGTGGTCATAATACTATGGCTCTTCATTTTTTTCCTCTACAACTTCTAAAAACCATAACTTTTTTATTTTTCCATCCACATAAACACAGGAGGGCTTGTTTTTTGTGGGATAAGATGTACTTTTTAATGGTGTGATTGACCACACCCTATTATGTACTGGGAAACAAAAAAAATAAAATTATGTGGTGAAATTTGAATAAAAACTCACTTGCACCATGTTTGTGGTAGTTTTGTTCTTATGACATTCAATCTAATATAAATTATGTGTTATTTGTATTCTGCAGATTTATGCAATTCCGGTGATACCAAATATGTAGGGTTTTTGTTATGGTTAAGTACTTTTTAAAAAAAAAAACCTTTTTTATGTCCTTAAATTTGCTCCGCAGCGCCTTTTTCTGCAACCCAACTGTTTTGTTTTTACACCTATGGGGCCCCGAGGAGTCATTTTTTACGTTTTTATCGGTACCTTTTGGGGGTACAGCGTAACCCTTTGGGGCCCGGTCAAATTCTTCCTTTATTAAAGGGGTTGTTTTTCCCCTACAAAGATTGGTTTTTTAGCTTAAAGATCTTTAAAAAAAAAATCAACTTTCCAATGTAGATCAATTAACCCTTGTCCCACTGTTTCCAGATATTCTTCTTGTAGGGGACCCGACCGGCTAGGTCCCCCAGGTCCCGACCTGCTTTTCTTTTTTATAGGCTGTGCTCCTGGTTTTTTTTTTATACATCGGGGGGGGAGGCACTCCCTCTCTTCCCCTCCTTCTTCCTGCCTCAGCACAGAGCGCCAGACAGTGAGTTACGGCATTACTGCTGCCTGTCACTCCCCTCCTCCCCCCCCGAGTTAACTGCTGAAGCGCTGGCTCTAATGTCTCTGCTAATGATTTATTACTGCCTTTAACAAGTGGGGGGGGGAGAGTAACAGGCGGTGTTGTTGAAGTGTTACACATCGCAGAAACGTGTTTTTATGACCAAAGATAAGTCCGGAGCAACTGTTTTATCCCTCTCCGTGGATGCAAATAAATCACTGGGGGGGAAAGCAGGCGGAGTTAGGGTAACTTCAGGGTAGACAAAAAATTCTAACTTTTATTTTCTATTTTTATCTTGATCATGGAAGCTTGCCTCCCTTGCTTTTTGCGAATGAATTACTGCAAGCAGGGGGAGCGAGCACGCAAGTTGCGTCACCCAGGGAAGGGGGGGGAAGGGTTAGAAAAAATGCAAGCCCCCCCTCGTTTTCAAAATCAGAGAATGAAAACAAAAAAGGTGGGGCTTACTCTCGACAGAGACACCCCCTTTTAAATCAATGCACGTCACTTTGGCTTTTCCTAGATCCTAGATCTACATCTGCTATAAGCTTCTTATATTACTCCAAAATATATCACTTCAAAATATAATAGCCAGACTGCTGTCGTTGCTCATTATGATAGTGTACCCTTCCCATCTGTGGACACTGTTCAATGTTTATCTTCCTCTGTATGTACAGTTGAAACCTGAAGTTAACATACACTATATAAAAAGACAGATATGCATGTTTTTCTCATTATCTGACATAAAATTAGAATAAACTTTACCCGTTTTAGGTCAATTAGAATTACCAAAATTATTTAGATTTGCCAAATGCCAGAATAATGAGAGAGAGAAAGAGAGAGAATTTTTCAGGCATTTTCATTACTTTTTGCAAAGTCAAAAGTTTACATACATTTCATTAGTATTTGGTAGCATTGCCCTTAAACTATATAACTGGGGTCAACTGTTTTGGATATCCTTCCACAAGCTTCTCACAATAGTTGGTAGGAATTTTTTGGGCCCATTCCTTTCTGACAAAACTGGTGTAACTGACCCAAAGTTTGTAGGTAGCCCTTGCTCGGCACCTTGCCTTTCAGCTTTACCCATATATTTTCAATTGAGATTAAAATCAGGGCTTTGTGATGGCCACTCCAAAACATTTAACATCTCATCCCGAAACCTTTCTCCCATAGAGATGAATCTCCTTAGTAAAGGTTAATCATTCTGCCCAACTTCACCATTTGATACATTTACACTTGAAGAGGACCTACAGTGGTTTTTCCGCTCCATTAAAACTTAAAGCTCACTTTAAACACCAGCCCAGACAGACCTAATTCAACTGACTTTGACTTCTTCTACTGCACTTTTTCTATTTCCCAGTTTAACTTGAGAACTAAGTCCCAAAAAATAATCCCCACCTCTAACCATCATCCGGTGGAAACCTTTGTTAACTTGGTCAAACAAGACATAACATCCCTTACATCAGAAATTTCACAAGGTAGTCTGAAATACCACTCTAATTTAACGCCCTTGGAACAACAAGCACTTAACAACCTGTGTAAATCACCAGATATTATCATCAAGCCAGCCGATAAGGGCGGAGCCATTATGGTAATGGACAAAAACATGTACCTTAACGAAATTAATCGTCAGTTATCGGATCATGACACATATAAACCATTGGACAGAAATCCCACTAGCTCTATAAATAAGAAAATCCAGGATCTAATCTTACAATACACAAACATCTAATGTCATTGATACACACACAGCTGATTTCCTTGTCAATCACCACCCTATTATTCCCATTTTCTATATCCTACCGAAAATCCATAAAGACCCACTAATCCTCCAGCCCACCGATCGTAAATCCACCGACTCCATCTTATCACCTTTTGCTATCTTCCTGGAAAAGATTTAACACCCTGGTACGTACCACACCTTCCTTTCATCCTGGATTTCTGGCCGATTTCTTTTACCAAAATAAATTCAATCTCTCCAATCTTGGTTACCTCACTTCCTCGTAAAAATGGGATGTGACGAGCTTATATACCTCTATATCCATGCCTCGGGCATTAGAGCTGTAGATAAGTTCCATGAGCTACACAATTTTACACAATTGGCTAAAACAATCTGCCACGACGTCCTCTCTCTGTCCTCAAAACTTCTTTCTTTTTGGGCCCAAATTTTTACCTCCAGTGCAAAGGGACAGCCATGGCGAAAATATGGCCCCCAAATACCTAACATCTTCAGGGCCATTTTTGAAAAAAAAATTTGTCTATACTCATCCCCTTTCTCACATGTAGACATGGTCACCATATTAGATGACATTTTTTTGACTGGACTGGCCCACTTGATAGTCTCTTAAAATTTCCATTCCGACATTGTTTCTGTCCTCCCAGACCTCCATTTTACAAAACACCAAAAGCTGACGTACAACTTCCTTGATACCCAATACTTCCACCCAGGTAACTTACACCAACCTCTCAAAAACCCAACGACGCAATATTGCTAAAAACCCAAAAGTAACCATGCTCCCAACACTAAAAACCCTTTTCCCGGGTCACAGTTCAATGTATACAACTATTGTCCAAGACCCCAGACCCGAAAATCCCAGATTAAAAGAAAGGACAGCATGCTTTGAAGCTGGGGTTTCCAAAAACACCTTCTAGAACAAACTAAATCCTTACTTCCACTACAAACCGACGCCCAAATAGCGACAATAATAAAACTCAACGACTTCCACTAATCCCAAATACCCCCATTTGTACCTAAAGTACATCACATCACCCGCAGACATGGCCTATTCTATCCCGTTCCTTTCCGGTTTACCAAAAATTTTGAATCCCCCTTACTGTAACAAAAGGGACCGTAATCTACGCGACAAAAAGGAGGGCGACTTGGTCATTTCAGCTAAAAACACCCCAATTTCACTTAGCACCCCCCGAGAGGGGAACTTTTCCATGCCTGGCTGTCCCCAAAGAAATTTTTACGAAAGGCACTTTTTAAACCCATCCTCTCACTGGTCGTCAATTCCCTAAAAAAGGGTTTTTTTTCCCTTCTCTCCAATTATTTTGTATATCTATTAAATGTCCATGCGATTAGCCTTGTGGCCAAACCCCCCATGCGGCAAAAGATAGGATTCAAAAAAAGCCACCATTCATTTTAAAAAAATTTTTGTTACCTATTCCGGGACATTTTGTTTTGAACACAATGACCAACCTTCACAACTTCGCTTCCGATTATCGAACAAATCCCACTCCAGCAGGGGGCGGGACCGTATTCCAAACCTTCTTAAAGAACCACTGGATCCACACTCTTAATACCCCTTTAAACCCCCGGTCTTAATCGCGAATACGATATACGCTTGTACTCTTCCCTATGTCGCATTACCTCCCCAAAATTTATTATTTTTTCTTTTCCTTAATTTTTCTCATACTATTTAGTAAATATTCATTTTTCGCCATTTTTTGATTTCTGTATTTTACTTGTAAATGTATTACTGTATTTTACTTATGTTTTTCATCCACAGAGAAATGACCTGCCCATTATCATTGGTAATCCCATTTTGACCCTTCTGTATTCTTCAAGAAACTTACTGTTACCCTACCTCCATTTTTTTCCCCTGCCCTTACTTTTAGCCCCCCTCTGTTCATTTTCCCTTTCCCCCTTTTTTTTAATTTTTTTGTGACAGTTCCTTCATTCCATCATTTTATCTTCTACACCTGCTTCTCCAAAAAATTCTGTTCTGCGCCTTCGTCATCTTATATTCCCCCTTTTTCATTTTTTATTTTTATACTCCCGTTATTTTGCCTCTTTACCTTTATCTCCCCCTTTTTTTTCACACCGCATTGCGGGTCTTTTGACGCATGCCTGTTATGATGTGCACTCCTTGCCCCCTTCCGACCCTTCTCTCCTTGCCAGCTGCGGTGTTCCGCGCTGCGCAGACGCCTTTAATGGCGTCCTGTGCGCCCGGGGGTTCCGGGTCTGCCCACGGCCCCGGACGTCACTCCTTAAAACCCTCTTTCTCCTGGGAACCTTCTCCTCTTTTTTTAGTTTTCCCTTCCCCGGTTTTTCCCTTTCTATTTTGTATTTTTTTATATTCCCTTCCCGAAGCCCCAAATACCTGCTATCTACTTTCTGATTTTTCTCCAGGTATTTTTCCTTTCCCCTGCTTTCTTACATAACGCCTTTTTCTTGGGGACCTTTTTTATGTTATACTATTCCCTTTTTCCTTTAGATTCCCACCAATCTATTTATACTCACCCTCCTGTTTCACCCTTCCTTACCCACAGGTAGTCTACATCCTATAGTACCCCTACCTGACTATATCCTTTTTTTGTACTCATCCACTTCCTTTCTACTTATTTGCGTCACTACCTTTTTTATCATTCTATACCTCAAAATTCCCCAGCCTTTTTGGGAAGCCTTCTTGTATCCTCCTTTATTTTGTTAATTATTCATATCCCTTTGATCTACCCGATTTTTTCTTCTATCTGATCTTTCCCCCTCTTACCTTTCCCTTTTCTTTTTGTCTTTTTTTTTTTTTTTTTGTCTTTTTTCTTTTTTTTACATTTTTTATTTTCACCTCATTATTAATATGCTTTTTTTTTTATCCTATTTCAGTGTTTTGCTTGTTAAGGCTTATTGCCGAAACGTCGCTACATTATAAATCTATTAACTAATGTAAAATTTCTTGTTGAGTGTATTTTTTTTAAATGATATAAAGATGACCCCCACTCTAGTTCACAATAAATACCTCTTGCATTATAAAATCCAATTGGTGTGCAGTGGATATTTCTTACTAGTTTACTGGACGAAGGTCCTTCTCCATTTTTGCACCCTCCTGGCCCATATTACCCCTTAGGTGTGCACTAACAATCCTTTCCATAACTCCAAAACACTGACTTGGTTATTCTTAAGTCACTTTGTCACCAGTTTGGCAGTATGCTTCGGGTCATTGTCCATTTGGAAAACTCATTTCCACCCAAGCTTTAACTTCCTGGCTGATGTTGCTTCAGTATTGCCACATAATTTTCTTTCCTCATGATGCCATCTATTTTGTGATGTGCACTAGTCCCTCCTGCAGCAAAACAACCAAACAACATGCTGCCACCCCGGTGTTTCACAGTTGGCATGGTGTTCTTTGATTTCCAAGCTTCTCCCTTTTATCTCCAACTGTAACGATGATCATTATGGCCAAACAGTTTTGTCAGACCATAGGACATGTCTCCAAAATTGTAGGTCTTTGTTCCTGTGTGCATTTGCAAACATTAATCTGGCTTTTATATGTTTATTTTGGAGTAATGGCTTCTTCCTGGCAGAGTGGACTTTCAGTCCATGTTAATAAAGTACTCGTTTCACTGTGGATAATGGCACAATCTTAACAGTTTCCGCCAGCATCTTCATGAAGTCTTTTGCTTTTGTTCTAGGGTTGACATGCACATGTCGAACCAAAGCATGTTCATCTCTGATACACAGAACCCATCTCCTTCCTGAGCGGTATGATGGCTGGACATTCCCATCTGGTTTGTATTTGCGTATAATTGTTTTCACAGATGAACGCGGCACCTTCAGGTATCTGGAAATTGCACCCAAGGATGAGCTCCTCGAACCTCACTGATCGGACCCTCAGCGTCTCTCATTCTCGCTCCACCTCCCCTCCCCAGCCTCTCTCTGTCGGTGTCCCCCAAGGGTCAGTCCTGGGCCCACTACTCTTCTCTATCTACACCCTTGGCCTCGGTCAGCTCATAGCCTCACATGGCTTTCATTACCACCTGTATGTTGACGATACCCAACTCTACAATACCGGCCCAGATGTCACTTCTCTACTCTCCCGGATCCCTGACTGTCTGTCGTCCATTTCCTCCTTCTTCTCATCACATCTCCTAAAACTAAATGTGGAGAAAACAGAACTCATCATCTTTCCACCATCCAACTCTACCCCTGCCCCTGATCTCTCTATTACAGTCAACGGTCTTACACTGTCACCGGTCCCACAAGTCCGCTGCCTTGGGGTAATCCTAGACTCTGCTCTATCTTTAAAAACCACACATCCAAACCCTCACCTCTACCTTGCCACCTCCACCTGAAAAACATCTCTCGCATCCGCTCATTCCTCAACTATGACACTACAAAAATGCTGGTCCATGCCCTTGTCATCTCCCGCCTAGACTACTGCAACATCCTTCTCTGTGGCCTCCCAGCTAGCACCCTCGCTCCCCTCCAATCCATCCTTAACTTTGCTGCCCGTCTTATCCACCTCTCTCCTCGCTACTCCTCTGCCTCTCCCCTCTGCCAATCCCTTCACTGGCTTTCCCATTGCCCAGCGAATTCATTTCAAGCTACTAACCATGACCTACAAGACTCTCCATGACCTCTCCCCTCCATACATCTCTGCCCTAATTTCCAGATATCTCCCCTCACGCACTCTCCGCTTCTCACAGGACCTTCTCCTCTGCTCCCCCCTTATCAGCTCCTCACACAACCGTCTCCAAGACTTCTCCCGTGCTTCACCCACACTCTGGAACTCACTGCCCCAACACATCAGACTCTCCGCCACTTTCACCAGCTTCAAAAGCAACCTGAAAACCCATTTCTTCAGGCTTGCCCATAACCTTCACTAACTTTGTCACTACTTCCTCCACAGACATGTCTGCCCCTCACCTCCTGTCTCTTTCCCCCTCCTTGTAGATTGTGAGTAGGGTCCTCTCTCCCTCTGTCGTGCCAATTGTCATTATCACTTATCACTGTACTCGTTTGACTTATGTAATGTATGTAACCCCCTCGAATGTACAGCGACCTGGAATCAATGGCGCTTTAAAAATAAATATAATAATAATAATAATAATCCAGACTTGTGCAAGTCCACAATTCTCTTCCTAATATCTTGGCTGATTTATTTAGACTTTCCCATGATGTTACACACAGAAGGAGTGTGTTTCTGGTGTGTATTAAAAATATATTCAAAGGTTTGTCTCTAATTAACTCAGATGTTGGCACTAAATCAGTAGAGTCCAAAGACATGACATCATCATATGGGCTGTCCCAAATTGTTTAAAGACACAGTAATTCTAGTGTATGTAAACTTTTGACTTTGCAGAAAGTAATAAAAATGCCTTAAAAATTCTCTCTCTATCATTATTCTGGCATTTGGCAAATATAAATAATTTTGGTAATCCTAATTAACCTAAAACAGGGAAAGTTTATTCTTATTTCATGTCAGATTGTGAGAAAAACATGCATTTGTGTCTTTTTATATAAGTTTATATAAACTTCTGGTTTCAACTGTAGCTATGATTTTGACCTTATAAAGTTCTGAGATATTTATGTCTGGCTATTAACCTTATTAGGCCATTTTTCCCTGCCTTCTGACTGATAAGTATTTATAAAATTATATCATTTCTAGTGGTATCCTTTAATATGCCATAAGCCTCTACTATGAGAGTTGGTGAATTTTGTTACGTTTGCTACTCACAGGGCGACATGTGTGATTTTTGGCACTTATACGCCAATTTTTATGCGCTTAATAATAGTGTGGGATGCGCATGAATCTATGAACCCGGTCTACTGCGGGCCATAAATCAGGCGCATTCTAGCGCAGAATCGCCAATTCTGGCTCAGGTAAACCACTTTGAAAGTGGTTTACCTGTTCTAGCAGTAATGCATCTGGGTTTGCCGTACCGAAGCTATAAATCTTTAGCTTTGTAGGCTTTAGTGCGACACACCTTCAGCAAGCCCCCCCTGATCTCAGGCACATTACAGAGTGCCGCAGACACTCTGTAATGGGTGCAGCCATTTAAAAAAATATAGTGAACGGGGCTGCGCTAGATCTCGTGCTGAAAGTCAGCAGACTTCTGACGCCTGACCCCTTTCATACATGTCCCACTTAGTGTGCATGCCGATACTATATATTCTATCTGATTTTTGTTTTTTTCTCACCTTCTTTGTCTGTATCTCTTGCACTCAGAGATATCAGTTCATGAGTGTACCTATGAGTGTAGGAAAACATAAGGGTAAGAGTTAGAGCTTGGTTCCCATATGGTTGCCCTTATCAGGGCAAAAATGAAACTTGATCAGAACATCCAAAACAATTTAAATCCTTTCCCATGATTAAGTCCTAGTCGGGTAGGGGTTAATGCAAATGGACGTATGTTACGTATGTGAACAAACTCTAAGGATATGTTCACACAGCGTCTTTCAGAATGAATTTCAGGGCATTACTGCACTGCAATGCGCCCCGAAATACATCCTGTAATTACGGTAATCATAGGTCTCATAGAGAGCTATGATTACCTGCCGGCTTCCCCTCTGTGCATTTAAGGCCGTGTTCACTCGGCTTATTCCCGATGGATGTGTGCGCCGTATTGCGCGCACAAATCCGCCGTGACGAAGGGGCGGGACGGGGCGGGGCCGGAGGCGGCGGGGGCGCCGCTCCCGGCCCCAAGACAATGCATTGTTTACGGCGCGTCCGCGGCGTAAATAATGTGCAGGTCACTTTCTCCCCCCGCGGCGGATTGGCCGAGCGGGGAGGAGCGACGGAATCCACGGTTCTCTAGGAGAGCTGTGGATTACCGTAATTGCTGCCGCGGCTTGGCGCCGTACTGCAGCGCAAATCCGGCGCGCAGTACGGCGCCAATACGCGGCAGAATAAGCCGTGTGAACGAGGCCTAACAGTCCCCCCTGATCAGCGCGTTCTTCTAAACACACAGCATCTTGTGGTACACACAGGTATGCCGTGTGAACATACCCTAAAACAGAGTTCGCACAATCACTGTGGAAAACCAGCTGTACATTACAACTGACATCCTACAGCATCAGTTCTGTCTGGAGATTACTCTGGGGGGAGGGGAGAGGGCGATTAACCCTTTAGCTGCCATGATCAATTGCGATTGCAGCAACTAAGGGAAAGACAGAGGGAGGGGGCTTCCTCTGCTCTCATCGGATATATTGACAGTGATTGACAGTCACCATGGAGATCAGTACACTGGAGTAATGCTGTTTACTGTTATCCATTGCAACAGTGATCTGAAGAAGGGGGAAAAGGGAAAAAAAAGTAAAAAAGTGAAAAAAAATTGAAAAAATAAAGTATACATATTTGATATCACTGTGTGCATAACAACCTACCCTATAAATCTGTCATGATATTTAACCTGCACAGTGAATGCTGTAGAAAATAAACAATAAACCCCCAAAGAATTGTGATTTTCATTCATCCCACAGCACATAAAATGGAACAAAAAGCCACCAAAAATTCATGCCAAAGTGGTACCAATGAAAATTTCAGTTCATCCCACATAAAATCCCTTTTATAGCTCTGTTTATAGAAAAATAAAAAACCTATCAAAAGGCAGCAATACATAAATATTGTTTTACATAATAAAACGACTTATTTTCTTATAGTACTTCAGCATAAAAAAACTATATAAATTGGGTATCACCATAATCGAATTGACCCACAGAGTAAAACTAACTTGTCACATATAATGCACAGTGAGCGCTGTTAAAAATAAAAAAGAACACTACTAGAATTGCAGTATTTTCTTCACCTTGGATTGCGAAAAAGGGATTTAAATGTGATCAATAAGCCTTGTCCCACCAAAAATGATACCAATAAAAATGTCAACTCATCCCGCATGGAACAAGCCCATAAACAGCTCCGTACACAGAAAAATAAAAAAGTTATGGCTCTCAAGACTATAGTGATGCAAAAACGTGTTTTCCTTTTTGTGTAAAAGCAGTAAAACATTAAAACAAATACAAATTGGATATCGCTGTAATTGTATCAACCTGCTGAGTAAAGCAAGCATGTCATTTATACTGCACAGTGATCGCTGTAAAAAAATTAAAAAACAATACCAGGATTGCTGTATTTTGTTAAAAATGCCTCACAAAAAAATTGATAAAAAGCCATTAAAGCGTCATATGAACCCCATAATGGTACGAATAAAAATGTCAACTCATCCCTTAAAAACAAGCCCTTAATCAGCTCCATATACAGAAAAATAAAAGTTATGGCTGTCAGACTATGACGACATAAAATTGCAATTTTTTATGAACAGATTTTTATTGCGTAAAAGTAATAAAACATAAAAAACGATATAAATGTTATATAATTGTAATTGTACCGTGATTTCTTTAACTGCTCTAGCCAAGCTGTTGTGTATCTGTGTGGTTGCCTATGTGGAAAACAATATATAGGCAAGACGATCCGACAGGTTAGGATACGTGTCAGGGAACACATTGGTGATGTTAGACACAGACGTGAGACACCCATTTCTAAACATGTTTGGGAGGAGCATGAAGGTGACTCTTCGGTGTTATCTTTTGCGTGTATTGAACAAATTAGAGCCACATTAAGAAAGGGCGATATTGATAAGAAACTATTGCGAAAAGAAGCTGAATGGATTCATCGTATTAAATCTCAGAGCCCATATGGGCTTAATGAAGCCCTATATTATGGTTGCTTTATCTGATTCGGTGTGGGAGACTAGCTGTGGAATATCTCTTTAGTGTGATTTAATTTGGGCAAGAAAGCTCATATTATTTAATCTAATTCAATCTAAATTTGTTAGTGTATATTGTACTAAATCGTTATTTTTTCTGTATCTTTATACCTCTGGCACTCACCTTGTATGGGACTACATGCCTTTTATTGACAAATGATATCTAAGTACTATCCTGAATTAATAACATAAGGATGGTTCTGATCTTAGATAAAATCATAAGTAAAGCACAGTGTATGTTATTGGAAGGCACATATAATGTCACGAGCGCGGCAGCTTATTGATTAAGATAGGCGCGTCTAAAGAGGACACGCCGAGGAAATGTGCTGGCGCGCTCGTTGTATTGATTACTTGCAGGGAGTGACGCGGATAGCGTCCCCTAAGCGGCCATAGTAACCGGGACTTCCGGATATGCGCGCTGTGCTTGTATACACGCTGATGTCTACAGGTTTCCATAGCGATGCGCGTACTTCCGCACATGCGCAGTGAGTCGACACGGACGCCGAAAGCAACGTGTTTGCAGGTATCCATGGCGATGTACGCACTTCCGAGCATGCGTAGTGAGATGGTATAGACGCCGAAAGGAGCGCAAAGTTTATGGTATGTGGGCCATTTAAGGGAGGCGAGCCAGATAGTGTATTGCGCATGGTGGGACATCTTTTACCTGCTGCCGGTACCTGATAAGGCGATTGAAGCCTGCATGCTGATTGGAGCTTATGAGAATCCCCTGATGAACCCCCGGACATACTGACAGAAAAGGAGGAGGGGGGAAACGCGTCGGGATATAGGAATGAAGGATGAGGATCAGGTTGTATATCTACATGTATATGTGATCTTTAGGTTTGGGTTTGTATTAATGTATGGAATCTGCCAGTGCATATGTAATTGAATATGGAGGATAAGCATCTAGTATATACTGGTCACATATATATTTCATAACCTTTTGATCTACATAGAGGGACTTTGTAAGTATTGAGTAGGGCGAGCTTTAGAGTGTTGGGCCGTCCTTTTCGGGACGATTACTAGACTTTTGATAGGTAGATAGTGACTTTTGGTAGGGTTAAGTAACCCCGAAACTAGTCCCTATCCGTTAGTAGTAGTAATTGTTATGTTTTCACTATTGTATTTATAGAGATAGGTTTTTGATTTTAATAAGAATTAATAAAAGTTATATTTTAGAGTTGTGGATTTGCTTAGCCTTTTTCAGTGAGTTTTTTAATTGTACCGCATAGTAAAGTTATCCTGTCATTAATGCTGCACGGCGAACGCTGCAAAAATGAAGCCCAAAAAGCTATGTCAGAACTGCGCCCCTTCATTTTCATGGCCCAATGCTAAAAAATCATGGAACACCTGTGCGCCCAAAATGCATAATACCCTCTTAGATGAGATCCTTGAGGGGTGTTGAATCCAAGATGGGGTGACTTTTGTAAGGTTTCACCTGTTCTGGTACTTTGGGGGCTTTTTAAATGCGATATGGCACCCACCAAAAACTGCGTTCCAAAAGCCAAACAGCGCTCCGTCCCTTGTACGCCTTGCCATGTGTTCAAGCAGCAGTTTACAACCACATATAAGGTATTGCCAAACTTGGAAGAAATTGCATAACAAATTTTGGGATGCATTTTTCCAGGATTCCTTGTAAAAATGAAACATTTTCAGCTAAAATTGCAGACTGTTGGAAAAAATTGTTTTTTTCATTTTAACAGCCTAACACTGAAAAAAAATGTGAAACACCTGTGCGGTTGATACACTCAATACACCGCTGGATATATTCCTTAAGGGGTGTAGTTTCCAATATAGGGTTTTTCTAGGGGTGTTTCAGCACCTTAGGGTGTCCGCAAACCTGTAATGGTGCCTAAAGAAAATCATAATGAAAATGAGACCCCAAAGTCCAGTAGGTGCTCCTCTTATTCTGAGGCTTGTGGTTGAGCCAAATAGCGCACTAGGGCCACATATAGGATATCTCTAAAAATGGTAGAATTGGGGAATCAATGTTGAGTTGCATTTCCCTGGTCACATCTACCGTGTTCCAGTGAATAATGGATAAAAATCTGCAAAAAAATGAAATGTTACCTCTATATTGTTTCAAATTTCTGTGAAACACCTAATGGAGTAATACATTTCCTAAATGCTATTCTAAATACTTTAAGGGGTGTAGTATCTTATGTGGAGTAATTTATAGGGAATCTAACATAAAGGCCCCTCAAATGCACATCAGAACTGGACTGGTCCCTAAAAAATATATGTTGCAAATTTTCTTGAAAATGTGAAAAAATTGCTACTAAATTTCTAAGCCCTATAATGTCGTTAAAAAAATAAAAAGACATAGCATACGACATGCTTACTAGATTCAAGGATGCTGGAGGCACAGGCCTGCCTGACTGCAGAATGTACTATCTAGCCTCAGCATATGTTCATTATCTGGCTCTTAATTCGGACCGGGGGGACAAGCTGCGGGTTACCCTGGCGGAGGACTTGAGCACCTCCTCTGTGGTGGTGCTCCCCTGGATCTGGACCCCTGCTCTCCGCAATAGAGCCTCTTCCTCTTTCTGTGTGGAACAAACCCTACTCTTATAGGGACTCCCATAACCTCATTGATCATAAAGGCCCATGTGTACCGATTACGGACAACCCTGACTTCCCCCCAGGCCTCTCCTCCAATGCTTTCTTGGGTGGCACAAAGAAGGCTCTGTTGCGCTTTTGTCACGTAGAAATGGGGGGGGGAAAACAAAAGGGCCCCAACCGTAGAGATTCCCCTGGGGAAGACTGCATTTGTTAGCACTCCCTTCCAGTACTTACAGCTCTCCCACTTTTTAATCAAATAAAAGTCCAAAGGGAAATTTTCCCTTTTAGGTTTTCTTAGGGCTTTTGACCCATTGCTTTTGGGTCCCCTCAGACCCGAGAAAATTAAATTGTCGGGGGAATATAAGTTTTACTCTCTGCCCTTTCTACATAAACTTCCCCTCTTTCTCCCAAACACTGGGAGACTGAGCGGGGAAACTCCCCTTTCCCACCTTGCCAAAATTGGGAAGGTGTTTTCAACTAACCCAGTTTTTTGCCTCTGGGCAACCCCAAACCCTTGTACAAGCTTTTAAACCCGGGGGGTAAAAGAGTTCCCACGGTCTCACATCTTTGGGTTTTTTCCTTGGGCCCCAGATTTTTTCTGGAGATTGGGGAAAGGAAAGGGAACTTGCCCCAGCCCTGAGGGGGATTTCCTTAAAGAAAGGGTTTTCTGGGACCCTCATTTTCGGGGGAAATTTTGGGGGAAAGGCCTACAGGGCCCCTCATCCCCAATTCCCCAAAGGGCATTGCCCTCCTAATGTTTCCAATCCCGGGTTTTAGAAAAATTTTAAAAAAAAGTCTTTTTTCCCAAACATCTACTACGGGCACCAAAAAAAACGTGTTTCCCAAAAGGAATTGTAAAGGACTATACCCCCATCCCCTTAAAGGACTTATTGCTTGGGACCCCGGGGGAGCGGGCACATAAATTTTTAAATAAACTTGAGCCAGCGGGGTTTTTCTTTAAGAACTCTCCGCTAAACCCCCTCTTTTTCTTGCTACTAGTTTTTTTAACTACCCTATTGCCCTGTGGTCTGGGCCTTTTGGACGGGATGACAAATTCTTTTATACTTTCTTTTGGGCCATGCCCCCGGTACAAAGCGGCAGAACAGACCGTTTGGCCAATAGTGGCTCTATATTTTACCTCCCCCCCCCCCCCCCCCCCCTTTTTTTTTTTTTTCCCCTCCTCCCCCTGTGTGAAATCTTGTGTGTACCTGTTTTAAAACGTATTTTAAAATTCCTGTTGTTTTTTCTGTATTGATTCCCCCGCCCAAAATTTTTGACGGGCTCTTCCCCCCAAATTAACCAAGAAATTTTTTCCTTGACTTCCGTATTAGTTTTTGGAAATTTCCCCCCCCCCCCCCCCTCTTTTGTGTGTTTGGTTTCCCCATTGTTACTGAAATTTTGTATTTTTTAGATTACTTTGGGTGCTTTTTTCCCCTTTTTTTGTTAAAAAACCCCTTTTGTTTTTTATATGTCTAAGGACGGGGGGAAATCCTAGTGTACAGTAAACTTAATTGCAGCACCCCCATGCCACAGAATTTTCCAAAGGCAAACAAGATTAGGGGGTGAAATTAAAAGGGACATAGTTTCACATAAGAAACATTTTTAAACCAAGCCCCTTTGGTCATACCACCCTCAAATTTTGTGTACATTTTTGGGGCACCATTGCACAGGAAAGACTTTGTAAGTTTAAAATTTTTCAAAGGATGGAAAACGAAAAAAAATAAAAGGACTGGGTAAAAGGTAAAAAAAAGGACGGGCAAAAACCAGAAAAAGAAAGATTGGGGTTTAAATTTGTTTAGAGAAGAACGGCTTTGGGGGGACATAATAAAAAATTTTTTAAATATATAAAGGGGCAATAAAGAAAATCTCTTCCAAAACTATTTCCCTGGGACGTTTTCCAGAACAAGGGGGGGCATTCTCTCCCAACCTTGGGGAAAAACTTTTCAAACATAAACTTTGGGAAAAGGATTCTTTACTGTAAGACAGTGAACTGGGGGAACTCCTCCCAAGGGAATTTGGGCATAAAAAATTCACCAAAGCAGATTTTAAAAAAACGGTCTGGATGCATTTCAAAAAGTGAAAATAAAAATAAGAAGGGTTAAAATTAGAAAGGGCAATTGATTCTAACGAAGTGGAATTCTTTAGAATTTCGGGAAAAAATTTCGGTTGGGAACGAAGTCGAATTTTTGGGGGTACTTCGGGTAAAACAAAAAGTGTGTTTTTTGTTTGATAAATGGCTGCGAGCAAAAGGCCCGCAACATGGGGAAAAGGGGCACCCCTGGGGGGAAAAAAGGGGGCATACCTGCATGAAAATGTGAAAAGGGGTGAAGCCAATCAAGCCCGGGGCGGGATTCTGGGACTAAACCGCACAATATAAGTCCCGGGCGCGTCCCCCGGGAGCCCCACACTCCCTCACTGTGCTAAATAAAGGGGAAGGTGCGGGCCCGCGGTTTGATAGCTCTTACGGGAAGAAGTATTTTTATATAGCGTTTTCTGTGGGGGGCCCTCAGCTTGTCCAGAGAACTGTTCTCTAAGTTCTTTTTCCCAAAATTTTTGGGGAAATTGGTTTCTAAATCCGGGTTTTGCGCCCCATGCAGCCCATATACATTTAATACCCCAAATGGATCTGGGGCCCAAATTTCCGGGTTGTTTTTTGGGTTTAAAGAACCCGCGTTTTTAAAATTTACAAAAAACCTTTTTCATTTTTGGTTTCCTCAATTCTTTTGCGAAATTTTTATCACCCCGGGGGGTTTTAAAAAAAAGCGTTTTTTTGCTGGTGTGCTGCCCCCCCAAGAAACCGTCTTTTTCAACGGCCAAAATATATACTTTTTTCCTGTACCCAAAAATTCAAAAGAAAAGGGTTTAATTAAAAACGTACCTCTTTTTGTGTGGCGTAAAAACACGCAATTGTAACACATTTTACAAAGCTACTATTTTGTGCGGCTCAATTCTTTGGCGCAATTTACATCCGGTTTTTAAAATTAAGCGTTGTTTTTCTGGTGTGCTGACCCCAAAAAACCCGGGTTTTTCAACGCCAAAATATATAAATTTTTTCTGTAGCCAAATTCCCCCAAGAAAAGGGGTTAAATTTAAACAATTTTAAACTCTTTTTTGGGGGGGCGTAGAAAACACCCCCCAAATTGTAACCCCCCCAAACAAAAGCAACTTTTTTGGGTGCAGCTCAATTCTATTGCGCATTTACATCCGGGTTTTTAAAATTAAAGGGCCGTTTTTTTTGCTGGTTGCTAAACAAAAATAAACCGTCTTTTTTCAACCCCCAAAATATATAAATTTTTTCCAAAAAAGCCAAATTTACCCCAAGAAAAGGGTTTAAATTACAACGAAATTTCTTGTTGTGTGGCGAAAAAAACACGCATTGTAAAACGCTAAAAGGCAACTATTTTGGGGGCCCCTCAATTCTTTGGCGCAATTTAAAATCCGGGTTTTTAAATTTTAACGTTTTTTTTGCTGGTTGTGACAAAAATAAACCGCCCTTTTTAAAAACGCCAAAAAAATATCCTTTTTTTTCCTTACCCTAATTCAAAAAAAGGGTTTAAATTTTAACAACTTTTAACTCTTGTTGAAATGGCGTAGAAAACGCGAAATTTAAAAAACACCTACAAAGCTACTAGTTGTGGGGCCAATTCTTTGGCGCAATTTACAATCCAGGGTTTTTAAGCTTTTGTTTTTGCTGTGTGCGGGCCCCCCAAAAAAACCTTTTTTTTTCCCAACGCCAAAAAAAATAAAAATTTTTTTTCCTGTACCAAATTTTCAAAAAAAAAAGGGTTTAAATTTTAACAACTGTACTCTTTTTTTATGGCTTGGGGGAAAAACACGAAATTGAAAACACGAAACAAAGCTCCCATTTTGTGCGGCTCAATTCTATTCCCAAATTTTACATCCGGGGGTTTTAATTTAAAGCGTTTTTTTTTGCGGGTGTGCGCCCAAAAATAAACCGTTTTTTTAAACGCAAAAAATAAAAATTTTTTCCAGTACCAAATTCACAAGAAAAGGGGTTAATTACAACTGTATCACTTGTTGTGTGGCGTATAAAACACGAAATTTGGTAACACGCAAAAAGGCAAACCTTTTTTTGGGGGGCGGCTCAATTTTTTGGGGCGAAATTTTTATATCCAGGGTTAATTAACCCTTTTTTCCGGTGGGGCTGACAAAAAAAACCCCGTCTTTTTCAACGCCAAAATATATAAATTTTTTTTTGTACCAAATTCAAAGAAAGGGGGTTTAATTACAATTTGTTATCTCTTTTGTTGGCATAGAAAACACCAATTGTAAAAACCTACAAAGCTACTTTTTTGGGGCGGCTAAATTTTCTATTGCGTAATTTACACCCCAGGGGTTAATTAACCCGTTTTTTTTGGCTGGTTGCTACAAAATAAACCTTTCCTTTTTCAAGGGCAAAAAATATAACATTTTCCGAAAGCCAAATTTTCAAAGAAAAGGGTTTAATTAAAACCCTATATCTCTTGTTGTGTGGGCGTAGAAAAACACGCAATTGAAAACATGTTACAAAGCACTTTTTTTGTGGGGCTAAAATTTTTTTGGGCCGCAATTTACATCCGGGGGTTTTAAATTAACCCGTTGTTTTGCTGGTGGGGCTGCCCAAATAAAACCCCGCCTTTTCAACGCCAAAAAAATAAACATTTTCCCCTGTAGCCAAATTCCCCCAAAAGAAAAGGGTTAATTACAACTGAAAATCCTTGTTGTGGGGGCTTAGAAAACACGAAAATTGAAAAACCACGCTAAAAGGCAAACTATTTTGTGCGGCTAAATTCTTTGGCGCAATTTACATCCGGGGGTTAAATTTAAGCTTTTGTTTTGCTGGTGTGCTGACAAAAATAAACCGCCCTTTTTCCCACGCCAAAATATATCCATTTTTCCTTGGGCCAAATTCCCACAAGAAAATTTTAAATTACAAACTGTATCTCTTGTTGTATGGCGTAAAAAACCCCAAAATTGTAACACCTACAAAAAGTACTAGTTTTTTGGGGGCCCCCAATTTTTTGGGCGAAATTTTTACATCCAGGGGTTTAAATTTAAAAGCTTGTTTTGCGGGTTTTTCTGCCCCCCAAAAAACCCGTTTTTTTTCAACGCCAAAATAAAAAATTTTTTCTGTAGCCTAATTCCCAAGAAAGGTTAATTACAACGTATCCTTGTTGGGGGCGAAAAAACACCAAATTTGGTTAACACGCAAAAAAACACTTTTTTTGTGCGGCACCAATTTCCCTATTGCCCCAAATTTACACCCCAAAGGGTTAAATTTAAGCTTGTTTTGCTGGTGTGCTGAAAAAAATAAACCGTCTTTTTTCAACCCAAAATATAAAATTTTTCCAGTAGCCTAATTCCAAGCAAAGGTTAATTACAACTGTATCTTTGGTTGTGGGCGTAGAAAACACGAAATTTGGGAAAAACGCAAAAAGGGCTACTATTTTTGGGGCCAATTCTTTGGCGCAATTTATAATCCAGGGGAAAATTAAGCGTTTTTTTGCTGGTGTGCGACAAAAATAAACCGTTTTTTTCAACGCCAAAAAAAATAAAATTTTTATTGTAGCCCTAATTCACAAGCAAAGGAAAATTTTAAAACTTTTATCTCTTGTTGTGTGGCTAGAAAACATGCAATTGAAACCCACGCTACAAAGCAACAAAATTTGTGCGGTTTCAATTCTTTTGGTTTAATTTAAAAATTCCGGGGGTTTTAATTAAAGGGCTTTTGTTTTCTGGGTGCTGACAAAAATAAACCGTTTTTTTTCAACCCCAAAAATATATACTTTTTTTCCCTTTCCCAAATTCCAAGAAAAGGGTTAAATTTAAAAAACAAATTTTCTCCTTGTTTGTGGGCGTAGAAAACACGAATTGAAAACATGTTACAAAGCTACTTTTTTGGGTGCGGCTAAAATTTTTGGGCCCAAATTTTAACATCCGGGGGTTTAATTAAGCGTTGTTTTGCTGGTGTGCTGAAAAATATAAACCGCCCTTTTCAACCCCAAAAAAAATATACTTTTTTCCCTTGTAGCCAATTCACAAGCGGGGGTTAATTACAACTGTACCCTCTTGTTGTGGGGCGTAGAAAAAAACCCCAATTTGAAACACGCTAAAAAGCAACTATTTTGTGCCCCAAAAATTCCTTTGGCGCAATTTACATCCGGGGGGTTAAATTTTAACCGGTTGTTTTGTTTGGTGGGGCGGGACAAAAATAAACCCGGTCTTTTTCAACACCAAAATATTTTACTTTTTTTTTTTTTCCTGTAGCCAAATTCCCCAAAAAAGGGTTAATTACAACTGTATCCCTTGTTGAAGGGCCCGTAAAAAACACCAATTGAACACGCTAAAAAGCTACTAGTTTGGGTTCGGCCAATTCTTTGGCGAAATTTTTACAGCCGGGGGTTAAATTTAAAGGGCTTTGTTTTCCCTGGGGGTGCTGACCCCAAAAAACCCGGGTTTTTTTTCCAACGCCAAAATATAAAAA
Organism: Phyllomedusa bahiana; assembly: GCA_025379985.1. Taxonomy (NCBI): domain Eukaryota; kingdom Metazoa; phylum Chordata; class Amphibia; order Anura; family Hylidae; genus Phyllomedusa; species Phyllomedusa bahiana. The sequence goes on along the minus strand of JAODAL010026331.1, from coordinate 33,378 downwards.
ATTTTTTCCTGTAGCCTAATTCACAATAAAAGGTTAATTACAACTGTATCTCTTTTTTGGGCGAAAGAAAACACGAAATTGAAAACCCCGCTAACAAAGCACTATTTTGTGGGGGCCCAAAAATTTTTTTCGAAATTTACCCGGGGGTTTATTTAACCCGTTGTTTTGCGGGTGTGCTGACAAAAATAAACCGCCCTTTTTCAACCCAAAATAAAATAAATTTTTCCATTAGCCTAATTCACAAGCAAAGGTTAAAATTACAACTGTATTTCTTGTTGTTTGGCGTAGAAAACACGCAATTGTAACCGCTAAAAGGCACAAATTTTTGTGCGGCTTAAATTCTTTGGCGCAATTTACATCCAGGGTTAATTAACCCTTTGGGTTTTCCCTGGGTGCGGGGACAAAAACAAACCGTTTTTCAACGCCAAAATATATAAATTTTTTTTTTTTTTTGTAGCCAAATTAACAAGCCAAGGTTAATTAAAACTGTATCCCCTTTGTTGTGGGGCCCTTAAAAAACCCTGCATTTGAAACCCCCGCAAACAAAGCAAAAACCAAATTTTTTTGGGGTCTAAATTTTTTTGGCCCGCAATTTACATCCAGGGTTTTAATTTAAAAGTTTTTTTGCTGGGGGTGCTGCCCAAAAAAAACCGTCTTTTTCAACGCCAAAATAAATATTTTTTTCCCCGGGTAGCCAAATTTTCATGTCCAAAAGGTTTTAATTAAGCCTGTTTGTGTTTTTACTTTAGAAAAACACACATTTTTTTTTAAAAGAAAAACATACAAGTAAATTTTTCCGGGCCATTTGTTGGAGCCAATTTATTTTCCCAAAGGGGTTCCCCAAAGCTTTTACGGTTCTTTTGGGAAGTCAAAAACGGGGGGGGGGTTTTAAAAATTTTTAAATCATATACAGAAAATCATCATCAAACAGTGTCTGTAAAAATTTTAGAACAACAGAAATGTCAACAGAGATGTGGCAGGCTCTGCACCTGCAAGTGGGGCGGGCAAAAAACAACCTGGAACGGGGCCCGGCCCCAGAAACAGAAAGGGGGACGCCCACAGGGGCCCACTCGGTGAGGCCACAACTGCCCCTCTGTCACCCTAGGGGCCCCTTGGTTTGTTCAGAAAACCCCAAAGGGGTTTTCCTTGATTGTTGACTGGGGCCCATCCTTTTTCCTCCCAGATGACATTTTAAAACCCCCAACCAAGATTTCGGGGGGAACCCAGACACAAAAAATTATTTTTGGCATGGCCCGGAGGGGGTTCGGGCCCCCCAAAACCGTCCCTCAGCCCCCTCTGCCCCATCCTTTTTCCCTCAGCCGAGACCCTACTATGTGGTCTGGGCTCACCCGCCCACTATATAGCGAGGATGAAAAAATTTAAAGGGGGGAAAATCACAGTTTACTTTTCATGAAGAAAGGGGGCCCAATACCGCCTGCTTCTTGCTTGGCGGCAAAGTTTAGATGTGGAGAGTGGCATGGGAGGCCCAATGTTGTGAGGGGGTTCAGCCTCGGCATACCAAAAACCTTTTTAAAGAGGACAGCAGGGGACGATAAAAACAAAAAATAAAAATATGATGTAGCCACCGCACGGGGAGCCGGGTGAAAAGGGCTTAAATCACGTCAGAGAAGAGGGCGTCACCCTTGGGGGGCGCTCGGGGCAGCAGCGCAGCCAGAAAAGTGGGTCCGTGGGGCCGTGAGCCCAGCGGGATAGCAGCATGTGAGGTCGGGACCCAAGGGGCCAAAGGGGGAAAAAAAACCCCTTCGCGGGCCCCAAAGAAAGTAGCGGCACAGGGGCCCCCAGCGAGGCAGCGGCGGCATATCACTCATTCGGATCTTTTTGGGGTAAATCCGATACTCGGCGGTGTGGCAGTTCTTTGCAAAGGGGACACCGGGGGAACCCCGAAAAGGGGGATATGTAAATCTGGGGGGCAGAAATTTGAAAAGCGTGGCCAGGGAGGTAACGTTGCCCCAAAGGGCCCCAAAGCGCAACAATGCAGCGTCCCCAAACCCATTGGCCTGGGAGAAACGGGGGTCTATTTTGGTGGGTCCTCCTTCCCGGGTGCAAGGGAAAAAGCAGCACAGCAGCGCCCAGTGGCACGCTGCCATTGCAGCCAGTCCCCAAAGGGTCCACCACCCCCCGCAGAAGGGGGCTTTTTCCTTTGACATCCCCTCCCGGTTTCCCAAAGCTCCTTCCCTCGCTATCATGGCGCCCCGCATCGTTCAGCGAGGCCATTGCAAAGAGACAACAGTTTTGCCGGGCCAACCATCCTAAGGGGGGCACAGCTACCGTTTCTCCTTTTTAAGTTGTTTTGGGATTGCAGTCCCCCCCCTTTCCAAATGGTGGACTCTGCAGCATTTAAAACAATGGCTTGTGCCGACCGAATGGAGAATTCCAAGCCGGTTTTTCTTTTCCAAAAAGGGGGGTGACCAAACACTTTCATAAATATGTAAACAGAAGGTGGGGCAGTCCTTGAGCTTTTCGGTTTTTCCAAAGGGGGCACGGGACCCCGGAAACGTCTGGAGCTGTAACTATGGGTTTTGGGCCAGTAAAAGTCCTTTACGGGCCCCCTGGGGGAATTTTGCCCTTTCCCGCCCAGGGACAACCCAAAAACTTTTAAAAAGGAATCCGCTTTCTCCCCCACGTTGTCAAACTGCTGCACCTGCGCCAATGCCGCCTCCTTTCCCCTCCACCACCCCCCACCACCCCTCAAACCTCCACAAGAAAATGCCCAACATACCCCAAGTGGGAGGGCACAGTGGGGGGTCCCCGCAGGTTTTAAAACCCGGGTTTCCTCGGAGAACGAAGTCACACAGGGGGGGAACTGCTCCGCGTCATGCAGCAAAAATCGATGTGTTGGGGTTTTTTTCCGCGCCAACGCAAAAACGGGGAACCCCCTGGGGACGGGCAATGGGGGGAACAAGGTTTTCCGTGCCACCCAGGGGGAGGGTCCATGCGCCCCCGCATGGCGCACGTTTTTTCAATCTGGTTGTGAAAAGGTTCCTGAAGCCTTTCCCCCGATCTTCAGAAAAATTCTTTAAAATTCCAGGGAAAATGTGGCAAGTACTTTTTCCATTCGTACAAAGCCCGGAAAAACCCCCCCCCAGTTGCCCGCGGCGAACGGCCCCCCCCCCCAAAAACACTCTGAAATGGCGAGTTTTCCCCCCCTTGGGGAATTCCAGCCCGCCCATTTTGGGGCCGACTTTTATGAACAGGGGAAAGGGCATTAACGATTTTTTGATGATCCAGGCAGACAAAGTACTCCTTTCCCCCGGGGTTTTAAATTTTTATGTTAGCCTTGGGACCAAGCATGACACCTGCCGGGTTTTTTGAGGCCATTCGAGGGGGGGGGGGGGCGACGTTAAATTTTCAGTCGCCAGGACTACGGGGTGAAAAAAACGTCATTCCACTGCTTTTAAAGTCCGGAACAGATTCTGAAAAAAAAAGTCTGGGCAGGGGACTGGGTAACGTGGCGACTACACTCGTGGCCACATGATCCGGTGGGGACTGAAATGGGGGAGAGGGGAGGAGGAAATTGGACAAAAAGCATTTTTGGTGAAATGATGGGTTTTCTACCCGGGACAAGAGAAAGGGGGAGCAGGGGCACCTTTGGGGGAGGTTGGGTGGAGATTAGGGAAAACGAGGCCCGATGACCCCCCAAGGGACCGTGGGAAATATACAGTGGAAATGGAGGCAGGGGGCCCCTCGGGGTCACTTGTGCAGATGGCACGCGCATGCTTTTTTGCCTGGCTAGTTTACAGCCGAATAGTCCAAACAACCCCCGGGAAAGGGGTGACTTCGGCTCTCCACCCATTGGGACCCCCCGGGTACCGGTCCAAAATGGGGGCCTTTTTCCCAGCAATTTTAGAGGGGGAAAACAAACTCCAAAAACTATAGGGGAAAACCTCCCCTAATCATTTTGCCGCGCCCCATGTCGGCATCCCTTCCCTCCTCTGACAGGGTTTACCCGGGGGTTCCTCAGCGCTCCAGGAACTACGGGCCCCGGCTGCTGGGGGAAGGTGGGGGGGGGGGGTAGGATCAGTACCAACTCCATCATAAAACCTAATTTTGGGGTCACTAGAGCAGCTTCCTTCACCCACCTATTTAGGAACAGTCGCCACCCCACAGCAGCGGGCCTTTGGGGCAGTTTCCCCGGAAACCCAAAAGATTGGGCCCCACTTGGGCAAGCCTCTGCCACCTCAGTTAGAAGATCCGCTGGACAAAAAGGGCAGCCAAAAATGGATGTTGGTTTGGGCCGGGGAACTTGCCCGAGTTTTGTCCCGTTAGAAGCGTCCTGCCCACCATAATTGTGGCAAACAATGCGGGTGTTTAAGTGCGGCGGGGGGCCCCTTCCCTACCCCAAGGGAGAACCCGCTTTTCCACGGGAAAATGTGGAACCCACTAAACCTTTGGGCAAGAAGAATCAGGGGGGGTTTTTTGGGGCCCGTTTTCCACATACCAAAGCCTTTTGGGGCGTTTATCTGGGTTTTAAACTTAAACCCGCCCAGCCACTATTCCCCATCCGCCAACCCGGGCCCGAATTTCCACAAAAACTGCTGACAGTTTCTCCTCTGCCAAACCCACATCTTTACCCAGGGACGGGGATTGCCACCCACCCCCAACACTCTTTTTTTGTGCCACCTATGACCTCATCGTTTGCCCCGGGTGGGTTTCTGTTGCCCGTGACATCCCCAAATGTGTCATTGGCCACGGCTGACCTCGCGCGCTTTGCGCTGCCATTCCCCCCACACTGGGGGTCATTGTTCCACTGCCCACCTCATTTCTGCTGCCGCCCCTGACCTCCCCCTCTCAGTCATTGGCCCCTTTTGTTGGGTTCCTCCTTTTTTTGCCACCTCCAGGGAAAGTCATTGTGCCACTGGGGGTGATCTCATGCTGCTGCTGTCGTGACCTTTCCCCACTGGTTTTTTGTGCCACTCTGTGGCCAAATAAATGTTTTTTCCCCCCAACCAATGTCCCTTGGGGGCCACCCGCCCCGAAACCCCATGCGCTGCTGTTTTGACCCCCCACAAATGTGTGGAAATTTTGGGCCCCCTGTGGCCAATACTGTTTTGCCAAAAAACCCCCAGAATATCAAATTTTGCCCCGCCTGACCTCATGCTTTCTGGGCCCCCCGTGACCTCACCCCTCAAATCATTGTGCCCCTCTGGGGGCCTTTTCCCCCTGTTTTTTTTCCCCCCTCCAAATGTCATTTTTGCCACTGCCTTACCTCATGCTGCTGCTGATGGACCTCTACAAAGTGTAATTTTGCCACTCTTTTGGGCCCCAATACGTTTTTTTCCACCACCGAAATGTCATTGTTCCACTGCCTGACCCCCATGCCCGCCCCCGCTGGGTTTTGACCTCCACACTGTGTTAAAAATGCCCCTCTTTGGGCCCAATACTGGGTTTGGGCCCCCCCAAAAGTCCCTTTTGCCACGCCTGGAAACCCCATGCTGCTGCCCCCCGGGGACCTCCGCTTTTCATCATTGTGCCCTCGTGGCTTCCTTTCCCGTTTTTGCCACCCCCCAGAATTTCCCTTTGGCCACTGCCTGACCTCATTCTGCTGCGTTGTACCCCCCACACTCGTGGTTGATTTGCCCCCTCTGTGGCCTAATAAATGTTTTGGGCCACCTCCCAAAAGTCAATTTGTGCCACGCCCTTTACCTCATGCTGCTGCTGTTGTGACCTCCACACTGTGTGATTGGGGCCCCTCTGTGGCCTAATACTGGGTTTTTTGCCACCCCCCGAATGTCCCTTGTGGGGCCCCTGCCTGAAACCTTCATGCTCGCCGCCGGGAACCTCCGCTCTCAGCCCTTGTGCCATTCCCGTTTGGGTTTCCCCCTTTTTTGTCACCTCCCAAAAGTCATTGTGGCCACTGCCCCGAAACCCCATTCTGCGGGGGCTGCCACCCCACCCCCCACACTCTGTCACTAATGTTGCCACCTGAGCTCTTTAGCTTTCTTTTTTTCCCGCTTTCGCGGCATGACTTTATCAGGCTACTTCCCGCTTCATTTTTTGGTCCCCTTTTGCCCCCCTAAGTGCCCAGGGGGAAAAATTTTAAATGAAGCGATTCAAAAAACGGGCGGCCCGTCATTTGCGTGCATACAAAACACAACATTGTAAGAAACCAAACCAAGCTCCCTCTTTCAATTTAAGCATGGGGGCAAACCCAAAAATTCACAGGGACCCTGCAGGCTCTGTACAGCCTGGAAATAGCTGGGGTTTTTTAACGCGATTCCCCTGCCGAAGGGAATTCGGGAAAGAAACAAAAATTTTTTCAGAAAATTCGTCGAAGTAACCCAAAACGAATTTTTGAGAAATTCGCTCATCCCCTAGTTTTAATTGACTAGGACTCCCGTAAAAAGGGAAATTTTTTTTCCCGGGGTTTTTTTCCCGATTTTCCAGATTTTTTCCCCCAAAAAATTTTGGGGCAAAATTTGGGTTCTACCTTCCCTGGGGTTTTTTTCCCTCCTCCTTTTGGGTTTTAAAACTAGAGTGCAAAAGGCTCTAGGCTTTCTTGATCTATTAGACAAACTATTAGAAGCTTGTTGTATATGGCAAATTATTATAGCCCCCAATTTTAAAAAAAAAAACCCAGAATTTTCAAGGGCAGGCTCATTATAAACAAAGGGGGAAATGCAGGAACATTTCGCTCTTTTAGAACCTTTCCTTTTGGTAAATTTTGAATTACAAAGATGGGGGTGGCAACCTTAGGCCCCCTACAAAGTGTTTTCCCACAATAGTTTATGATATATTTTTGGCCCAAAATTTTAATGTTTCCCGCCAAAAATCCAAAAAAGAAAGGTCCAGAAATGCAATAAAGTCGCAGTGAGATTTATATAAACACAATTTGTCATCATTACAATTAAAACAATCTATGAATTTTGGTATGGAAGACACCGATCCCGATATTCAACAAGTTTTCTTATACCTTCTCAAATATTTTAAATATCGCAGGTTTTATCTTTGTCGACTGGAATGGGGATCCCACCTCCAGCAAGTGCACTCAAATACTAATGTTCGGGTCGCTGACACTCAGGATATTTTTCCTTATTTTGATTCAACTCCTTTTATTATTTCAACTATACAAAATAATAGTTCTCATTGTATAAAAATATATCAACATAACATGACCTGCAGTCTCTTTTATTGCAATTGCACATTACATGCGCTTTCTCATGAAGATGTCCTTATTCAGGTAACTAAAAATTTTTGATAAATTGACTGCACACTACAATTATTTTGTTGCAAACACACAAAGGAGTATTTTATTGCAAAATTTACTACAGGCTCCAGTGAGAATATTTAAATGTGACTGTAAAAGAAGTTTCGGTCATCCGACCTTTCTCAAAAAGTCACTATAGAGAAGGTTTAGAAATGGAGGAAACGGGCAGTGGCCCTAGAAGACACAGGACTTCTGACTTGCACCTTCTACACACATTCTATTTTACGGAGTGCTTTTCCCTATTGAAAACCTTTCTTATTCAGGTAACATCAGGAAACCAAGCCAGTTTTTAGGAAGCGAGTCTCATAGTCCGTCCTCTCTCGAAAATTGGGAGTAAACGGCTGCAACGTTTTGGGGGAACGTCCCCTTTGTCAAGCACAAGACATTGACCCCATCCAAATAAAAAGAGTATTGTCGATATATGTTCCATACTAAAAGATATCAAACAAAAAAGGCTTATTTTCAGAAAATATATATTTTTCTTCCCACCAAGTAACATAAATATCAGCCAATGTAGGTGGAAAATATGAACCCATAAAAATAATAATCCTGATCGAATGAAAAGTAATTGTGTCGTGATCGAAAAATAGTGACATGTAACATATATTCTTTAAAATCATCACTGTAGGTGGTATATTTATTCAAATCTAATGTTTTAAACTTAACCAAGGGAGAGTGCATTAAACAACTGAAAAATAATCCATACATTATTATCCACCCCTTGGATATGGGCGGTAATGTCGTTGTTTTAGCCCATGGATTGTACAAACAGGAGATCACATGTATGCTCTGTTATACTTCTGTCTATAGAACACTTACAGATAAACCAATGCAAATTTTTAGGAGTACTCTAGAGCCATTGTTGGATGAGGATTTTACTTTGGGACTATTAAATACCAAACTAAAAGAGCACATCAATACACATTTGCCCATCTGCCCTATTTTCTATATGCTTCCTAAAATGCACAAAGAGTGTTTTCTGCCTCCCATGAGGCCAATTATATCTAGCATAGACTCTTGTTTGTGGCTTAATAAACACCTGCATATTACAATGTAAAATACTTTATTTTTTGCTTACATGTGACATCACTGCACTTTATACTTCTGTCCACCATGATAAGGCTTTAATAGCATTGGCTGATCAGATGAATACATTTACCACCTACAATGATGATCTTAAAGAATATGTTTTACATGTTACTATTTTTCTATTACAGCACAATTACTTTTAATTTGATCAAGGATGCAAGGATGCCCTATGGGTTCTTATTTTTCACCTTTGTTGACTAATATTTATCTTAAGAAAAACATAAAAAAAAACCGAGAAGCTCCGACATATATGGCTTTTATATTGTCCTGGTAACCAGACCTAGCCCACAATCCCGTGTCGCTCAGATGTGTCCGATAGGTTGGCAGCAACTTTTAAAGAGCACCTATCACCTCCACACAAACAGCTAAAATTGATAGTAGATGAAATTATAAGACTTTTCTCAAATACATGTCATTAGCAATCCAGAGGGTTTCCCTCAGTTTTACAGGGAAACTGTTTTTACTTTCACTTTGTAACTCAGGAGATCCTTATCAGTGTGTTGGGATATACCAACTGTGCTGGGGGATGCTGAGTCTCTCACTACATACAGTACAGCAGGCACAGCACACTAAGGCTATGTCTACACTGCAGTGGACAAAAAACGACCTGAAAGCCAAATACTAAAAACTGAGTTTTCTGTCCCCTGCCTGTCAAAAGCAGCTGAAAAAACGGCCGTTTATTGCTGCGATTTGCATTTTTTGGCGCATTTTTTACCCGCCTTTTTTGCTTGTCTTCTGGATTTCAATGTCTGCATAAATTAAGCCATAAGATGTAGCTCCGCCCTTCAAAAGGGGATGGAAAGCACATTATTGCATTTATATGTAATCTTGTAGTCATTTTACGGATTTTGGCACTAAGCGAATTATCTCACTTTTGTCACTGAAATACCTTTTTTTTTAACAGATTTTGGCGCTATTAAAGTTATCTCACTTTGGTTACTAAAAATAAGTTTTTTATGGTTTTTGTGGGTTTTTACGAATTTTGGCGCTGACACACTTATTTCGCTTTTGCAGCAATAAAAATCTGTTTTTAAGGATTTTAGCTACAAAATCCATTAAAAAAACATATTTCTAGCATCAGAAGCGAGAGAACTTTATTAGCGCCAAAAGAAAAGTATTTTGGCGCCAAAATCCATAAAAATACGAATTCTGGCGCCAAAATCCGTATAAAAACGTATTTTTAGTGTTAGAAGCGAGATAACTTTATTAGCGCCAAAATATGTTAAAAAACGTATTTTTAGCTAAAAAAATATGAATTCCGCAAAAATCGTTAGCGACCAAAGCATGATCATTTTATTATGAACGGTACAAACAAGGATACATCGGACACTTGTATACAAATTTGATAAGATATAAGCTTTATTAACACCCACTATAGGTGGGACTTGGGTCTCCTGGGTGGGTTTACATTGAAAAATCGCGACAAAAAACGCGCCAAAAGACGTCTAGCTTTCCATAGACTCCTTTATTAAATTTTCTGCCCGGCTCTGGCATTTTTTAGAACATGTTGCAAAACACGACCAGTAAAAAAAAGAACAGAAAAAAGAAGCTCAGTGTAGACAGCAGGATGTTTTTTTTACAATAGAGTCTATGGGGGATGATTACAGTCGTTTTTTTACTGTGCAGTGGAGACAGAGCCTTAGGAAACAGTGTGACAGTTACCTGTTGCTTCAGCCTCCTCCTGCATAGCACACAGGCATCCTTAACTGCTGCTGGTGTGCACATGATGTAGACTTACAGACTCCCCCTGCACTGTGGACTCTCCCAGCTCAGGAACTTACAACTGTCATCCATCAAGCTGTCATGTGCCGACTTGGCACGACTTCAGAGCTGTCTTAAAGGGCCAGCGCTTTTTAAAAACTGAAATACAGGTTAAATGCTTTGGTTTTCCAATGAAGCTTATTTAAGAAGTGTTTGTATTTTAGTCTTCTGTTACTTCATGAGGGTTTTTTGTTGAGGGTGATAGGTATTTTTTAAATTCAGCAGCAAGTAACTAGGGCATTGTTTTTTTAAATTTATTTTTTTTTTTACATTTTTTTCATTGTTAAAAAAAGTTTTTAAAAAAACTGGGGAAACCTATCTGGGTCCTCCTTTTTACATTGATTTATGGTGCAAAAACCAAAATTTTTTACTATTTTTTTTTCAAACTTTGTCTTTCTGAAACCACAAACCATTATAAATTTTAAGTGTTGCAGAATTATTAGGCAAGGATTTGAGAGGTTCTTTTTTTATTGAACAAAAATGTTTTCAAGCACCCCCAAAAATCTAAAAATCAGCTTAATTTTTTTGGAATTGGAGTGGGTTCTTTTTTATTGGGGTATTTTTAGGAGGATATCTGTTTTTGCAGGTAAAATTACTGTCGAATTTTTAGGCAACTTAATAAAAACCAAATCATACCCTCTCCTTTTTTTATTTTCACCAGGTAAACCGTAAAAACAGAAATTTTAAAAAAACATTTTTGAAATTCAAAAACAAAACCAAAACAAATCAGTGACCAAAATCGCACCTTTCTTTACGTTGAAACTCAAAAGTTTCCCTCCATAGATTCGTCAGTTTTTTTTGATTGTTTTTCGATCAACATTGGGGCAGCAGCCCCACAGCCTCCCAGACATTTAGAGAGGTGTAGTTTTCCCTCCCCGTAGATCTCACTTTTTGGGGGCCCCCGGTCTCTTGGGGTTCAGAAGGGCGGGACGATGGGTAGCAGAGGTAGGCGATGCCCAGGGGACCTACCCCTTTTCCGTCTTAAAAGGGGGGCAAGCAGGGGGCCCCAACCCCACGGGCTCCAGGCCCCTGCCGGGGCCCGAAGCGCCGGCGGTCCGTATGTGGTCCGCTGGAAGCTGCGAGTTCTGTGAAACAGAGAGTGAGCGCTCCCTGCTCCCGGGAAAAAAGGCGGGCCGCCTCCGGGGCCCACCCCCAGCGGGCCCCGGGGGCCCAAGGCTGGGGACCCGCCTTGCCCTTTTTTTGTAGGGGAAACGTGAATAATGATTTTGGGGGGGCTTCCCTTTTTCAGAGAACACCCTCATGGTTGTTTGGGGGGAAAACTGCCGGAACGTCCAGGGGGGAAACGCGGAAAACCCGGCAGGTCCCGCTTGTGCTCCCCTCGAAAGGGGGTGAAAAACCCTATGTGAAGGTTTCCCCTTTTTAAGTATAATAGTTTTGGGTTTTGGGCTTTGTAGGAGTTTTTTTTTATTTAAACAATTTTTCTTTTTTGGTAGATTTGCTCCATGTATGGGGGAAATTATTTGGGGGGACTGTTATTTAAAAAAGGTATTAAAATGTCATATGTAGGTGAAAAAATTTTGGGAAAAAAGAAGTTTTGGTCATTTTGCTGTTTTTCCCTTTGTACAGCGACAGCTGAGGTGAGGGAGGGATCTATGGGGGGATACGCAGAAAATTAGTGCGGGGAAAGAAGGTTTTTTATGTAAAATACATGCTCCCTTTCCGGGTGAACCCAGCCCTACTGAGCAAAAGTAACACAAAAGGGCCCTTTGGGGCCCCGGGGATGTTTTAGGCCCCTTGCAACGCCCGGGGGGTGCGGGGGATGACTGGTAAAAATGTTATAAGTGGGAAGGGGAGAAAATGGTGCAGGGGGGGGGGGAGGGGAAAACTGGTGCGGGGAAACAGAGTGGTGCAGGGGACAAGAGGGGTTGAAAGGGAAAAAAAGGAGAAATTTGGGTCCCGGGGGGGGGGGGCGAGAGGGCCGGGCGCGGGGCGAGAGGAATTGGGGGGGGGGAAATTTTTTTGGAGGGGAAGGGGGGGGGCCCCTTTGGTGTATTTGGGCCTAGGGCCCCAAAAAATTCCCTTGTCCCGGCCCGGGGTTCGATGGGTGAACAAGGGGGCTAGGGCCCGTTTTTTTTTTCTTTTTTTAGCCCTTTTTACGGGGCCAGCCACGCTGTGAAGTATTTGGATGCATGTGATGGAGCATTGTTCTGTATGAAAATCATGTTTTTCTTGAATGATACCGACTTCTTCCTGTACCGCTGCTTGAAGAAGGTGTCTTCCAGAAACTGGCAGTAGGACTGGGAGTTGAGCTTCACTCCATCCTTAACCCGAAATGGTCCCACAAGTTCATCTTTGATAATACCAGCCCATACCAGTACCCCACCTCCACCTTGCTGGTGTCTGAGACGGAGTAGAGCTCTCTGCCCTTTACTGATCCAGCCTTGGGCCCATCCTTCTAGCCCATCAAGAGTAACTCTCATTTCATCAGTTCATAAAACCTTTGAAAAATCAGTCTTAAGATATTTCTTGGCCCAGTCTTGACGTTTTATCTTATGTTTCTTGTTCAAAGGTGGTCGTTTTTTTCAGCCTTCATTACCTTGACCATGTCCCTGAGTGTCGCACACCTTGTGCTTTTTGATACTCCAGTAATGTTGCAGCTCTGAAATATGGCAAAACTGGGGGCTAATGGCATCTTGGCAGCTTCAAGCTTGATTTTCCTCAATTTATGGGCAGTTATTTTGTGCCTTCTTTTCAACACGCTCCTTGCGACCTTTTTGGCTATTTGCCATGAAACGCTTGTTTGTTCGGTGATCACGCTTCAAAAGTTTGGCAATTTCAAGACTACTGCATCCCTCTGCAAGACATCTCACAATTCTTGACTTTTCAGAGTCCGTCAAATCTCTCTTCTGACCCATTTTAACAAAGGAAAGGAAGTGTCCTAATAATTAAGCACACCTTATATAGGGTGTTGATGTCATTAGACCACACCCCTCCTCATTACAGAGATGCACATCACCTGATTTACTTAATTGGTAGTTGGCTTTCAAGCCTACACAGCTTGGAGTAGGACAACATGTATAAAAAGGATGATGTAATCAAAATACTCTTTTGCCTAATAATTCTGCACACAGTGTATTATATGTAATTATATAAAACAGGTTACTTTTATAGTTTAAGCCATAGAGGATCCTTGCATTGAAATTCAGGATCCAAAACATCTCTCTATATCTGACTGCTTCTGACCAGTCTCCTCCCCTCCAGGGTTAACTAACCCTTTCCACTCCATAAAATGCAAAAGATTGCAGTGATCCACCTTGACTTTCAACAAAGTGTCTCAACATTCATGATGCCAGCATTTGCCCACTCTTAATCCCAGTAAAATGTTCTGCTGTGCGGTCTTTAATTTTTCTTATTGTACTATCTATGTATATTTTATTACACTGGGTACATTCTATAGCATAGACTGAAAGATGGGTATCGCAATTAAGAAAAGTTTTTATCTAATATTGTTTTGTATTGTCAGCATTATGAAAAATAAGTTTTTTTGGCATGTTGACATACTCTGCAGTGTGTTTACACACATCGAAAAAAATCCCTTTTGTGATAGCCATATACATTTATTTTGTGAACTATGTAAGACACTAGGAGAGATGTCATTAGCTATAGTTCTACTTCTTTTAGATATACATTATACACCTTTTTTCACTATTTTAGCTAGTGTTGCATTCTATCTAAGTATAGGTACATTTTTCTAAAAAATATTTCCCTAACCTTTACAAAATCTTTACTATATCTGTGAAAATACTACACCTGTGTTTCTTCTCCTTGTTAGTCTGTGTAAATAATGATACTTGTGATTTATATTGTGTTTATTGTTGTGCCTTTTTAAATAATTTTTCCGATAGCCTCATCCACTAAGTCTTTGATCCATAAGTTGCTTTTCTTTTATGAAATCACTCTAAAGTGTGTACGCTCTCCTTGCTTGAGTATATTCATTGAACGGGATTGCAGCAATTGTATGGTTAGGATGGCAACTATTGGCTCACAAAATTGTGTTACCAGAATTTGCCTTCCTGTACATTGTGGTGACAACTTGTTGTGTGGCCATATCACCTTGTAGTTGCACATCCAGGAAAGAAATGCAAGATTTTTCCCACATACAGTGAAGGAAATAATTATTTGATTCCTTGCTGATTGTAAGTTTGCCCACTGATAAAGACATGAACAGTCTATAATTCTAAGGGTAGGTTCATTTTAATATTAAGAGATAGAATATCCAAAATAAAATCCATAAAATCACATTATATAAATTATATAAATTTATTTTCATTTTGCTTAGAGAAATAAGTATTTGATCCTCTACCAACCATTAAGAGTTCTGGCTCCTATAGACCAGTTGGACTCTCCTAATCAACGTGTTACCTGCATTAAAGGCAGCTGTCTTAAATAGTCACCTTTATAAAAGACTCCTGTCCACAGACTTAATTAATCATTCAGACTCTAACCTCTACAACCTGGGCAAGACCAAAGAGCTTTCTAAGGATGTCAGAGACAAGATTGTAGACCTGCACAAAGCTGGAATGGGCTACATAAGTAAGATGCTGGGTGAGAAGGAGACAACTGTTGGTGCAATAGTAAGAAAATGGAAGAAATTCAAAATGACTGTCAATCGACATCGATTTGGGGCACCATGCAAAATCTCATCTCGTGGGATATTCTTGATCATGAGGAAGGTGAGACATAAGCCTTAAACTACACGGGTGGAAATTGTTAATGATCGCAAGGCAGCTGGGACCACAATCACCAAGAAAACCATTGGTAACACATTATGCTATAATGGTTTAAAATCCTGCAGTGCCCGCAAGGTCCCCCTGCTGCCTACGACCCACAGAACACTGTTCTCACTGTCAAGCATGGAGATGGAAACTTTATGTTTTGGGTGTGTTTCTATGCTTATGTCACATGAATATTTCACTGCATCTATGTGAGAATGGATGGAGCCATGTACCGTTAATCCTGACAACCACCTTACCTCCGCCAGGACATTAAAAATGGGTCATGGCTGAGTCTTACAGCAAGATAATGACCCAAAACATACAGCCAAGGCAACAAAGGAGTGGCTGAAAAAGGAGCACATTAAGGTCATGGAGTGTACTAGCCAGTCTCCAGACCATAATCCCATAGAAAACTTATAGAGGGAGTTGAAGCTCCGAGTTGCCAAGCGACAGCCTCAAGATCTTAATGATTTAGACATGATTTGCAAAGAGGAGTGGACCAAAATTCCTCCTGACATGTGCGGAAACCTCATTATCAGCTACAAAAAACGCCTGACTGCTGTGCTTGCCAACAAGGGTTTTGCCACAAAGTATTACGTTGTGTTTGCCAGAGGGATCAAATACTTATTTCTGCAAAATGCAAATAAAGTTATATAATTTATATAATTTGATTTTCTGGATTTTATTCTGAATAGTCTATCTGTCAATTTTAAAATTAACCTACCCTTAAAATTATAGACTGTTCATGTCTTTGTCAGTGGGCAAACTTACACAATCCGCAAGGGAGCAAATAATTATTTCCTTCACTGTACCTGTGAATCGCAAATTACAGGAGTTATCATTAATATAAGTAAAGAAATCCTGTACGGACGCTACATTGCGACCCCTACACCAAGTAGAGGTTGTCGATGTAGTACCCATACCACAGATACAGTGCCAAAATGGGTTATATTCACTGAAAATGGTGTGGTGTTCCCATCATCAGATTGGCCATAGAGGTCAACGAACTGGCTCCCCTTGGTGCTTCCACTCGATGTAAATAAAAAGTAATATCAAATTTATAGTAGTTGTTCTTTAAAAGGAAATCTATACTTAATAGAATAAACTCCTACAATCCTTCACTAAATCAACTATATCTTCTGAGATAAAAGGAGACTGGACCGCTACCTGTACTAGTTCATGTGGGATACTCAAGTACAGGCTAACAACATCACAGTTAACCCAACTGTAGTTTTCCTGCCATGTAAATTGAGAAAAAGGTTTTAATACAGCCTAAGTATCCTTGATGATCCGTATATTGAACCAAAGGTTGTAGATATTTAACTATCCAGCTTCTCTTGCTTTTAGGTAAAAAATTAAAGGGTTAGCTATATCGTGATGCGGGTCTTCAACATATCTTCATGCCCTCCCTCTCCTCAGTCAAATCTTTCATAGACTTCAAGGCCATTTGTTATTCAAATTGCAGTTCCACATATTAATTTTCTGGAAATAAAGCTGTTATGTTATTACTCTTAGACTGTTCATCTAGATCATCCTGATAAAAAAATGCTTTAATTGTAAGTAACCTGGAAAATGTATTTAAATCCAAATTAGTAGAAAATACATAAAAATTCAAAGTCCTTGTTTTAATATATATTTGATCCTCAGATAATATAGTCAGTGTTAGTATGACAACACTATTGTCATCCTTCACTTATGTTTGCGTGTTTGTCCTTGGGTTCTCCATATGCCTCCTACCGCCCCTCCTTCCTTGCCCGCATGTTTTGATGTTTTCTAGATTCCTTTCTTCCTGAATCGATAAATTCTCTTGTTTTGAACTACTACGTTTGCGCACTCTCCACTCAATGTGTCCAAACCTGTTTTGTAAAAGTCTTTTGCCTGTTCTGTTACTTAGTGGAAAAAAAATATTCTGAAAATAACCCTTTTTTGTTTGATATTTTTTGGTATTGATATGTTTGATATATTGACGATACCCTTTTTATTTAATTACACTTCTGTTTTTACTGGGATTTTGCAATAAAAGTTAAATATTTTATCCCAAAAGTACAGGGTTTACATTTTGGAACCAATCTCCACTGCTGAGATGGATTATTCTGAGCACCACTTATGAGGATACGACACTGAATATAGATATAATTGATGAGCAATCTTTCTTTTTTCAACATTTTCTTTGGTGATCCTAAGCTTGTTCTCCTGGCAGAATTGTACAAGGTGATCCTTAGCTTTATTCCTTTTTCTTAAGCCATGTTTTCTGACCACTTCTGTGTCCACATGCCATGCCTAGCGACACCATGTGGCTAGGAGATATGGGTTAGGAAAAAATCTGGTAACCTACCCTGTGACACCTTCACAATGAAACTCTATTTACCAGAATCAATATGCATCAAGAATGGTGCTTGGCAGTGCACCCGGGGCTGGACAGCATAATTGAAGACACTGGAGAAGAGCGAAGGAAAACCCAAACCCAAGAATGAAGCAAGAGGGGAAAATCACACTGGGGCCCAATTGTAGATGTAGTCTGTAACAAAAAGGGTCATCACAGCTGCAAAGAACAACAAACCACTAGAATGTGGAATTTAAGAAAAAGATGAACTTTGGAAAACTGGTCTTTATGAAGAAGGAAATGAAAAGAAGAAACGTGGACCTAGTTGGAGTCAATGAACTGCATTAGATTGGATCTGGGGATTTCAGCTCAGACAATTATACCATTTATTACTCAGGAAATAAGACAGGAAGAAGAAAGCGATTGACGATTGTGGCCAACAAAAGAATTGCCAGATGCATACAGAGACCCCAGTACATCAATGATATGGTCATTTCCATCAGCATTAGTAGGAAACCTCTGAATGTGAACACCGTCTAAGGCAAATACATCAGAGCAGGAAATTGAAGAATTTTACATTGAGGTCCAGAATACATACTTAACAGGATTAGAGAGATAAAAGTCTCCACCAAATTGGACCTTACAGGACGTGCAATTTAGTTAGAGTCCACAAGTTGGACTAGTGATGGAGAGACATTTTTAGTGTCTTGTAATCTTCTTTGGTCTCTGTAATGCACTAGTTGTTTTCCAGGAGCTTGTCATTGGCAATTTCCAAGATCACCTTTTTGTTTGTGTATTGGTGAACCTAGACAGCATTCTGGTGTTGGGTCCTGACTACGTAACCCTTCCTGGGTTTACTAACTTTTACTGTTGGTTTATTTCCCACTTTTTATCTATGACTGACACCATTACTCCTATAATCATAAAAGTGTTTTGTTTTTTTTCCAGTGGATAAACCTTTAAAGATAACTTTTTACAAAAAATACTGGAAACTGTTCTGTAATCTTATCTTTAAAATAATCTTAAAGAAGAAAAGTAATTTACTAATGTACTGTAAGTTGGGTATTTGTAGTAAATGGTTAGTGCCTATATTTCTCAATTGATCTAATGTTTTTTTTTTTTTTTATGCAGAACTAAAACTGCTCGCTAGTTGGGTGCATTTCAGGTGTGATGAAGATATCCTCACAATATTTTGTTAATCAGCTTAGTACGTTATCTGCCTTATCCAATTTAATTAAAGTTGTGAACAGTTACACTGGAGATAGTTGTAAATAGCATGGATTGCTTACATACCATATTATAATCATTTTTGTACTATAATGAGTTAGATACATATGTAAAGAAGTAAATAATTGCAAGAAAAAGTAAGTTAACGCTTTAAACCTGTGTTGTTGCCTTGATTACTGATGTGTTTGTTTGTTTTTACCTAAATCACAATTGTAGACAAATACAATCTAACTTTAGCACACAAACATTTGCACTATTTATATCATTTATTGTGCAACTTAAATGGACATTCTCACTACAGAGATTAGCTTTCAACATAAACGGACAGTTAAATAAATACTTTCTCTAAATACAGTGGTCAAAAGAATTTACTTTAGTCATGAGATAAGAGCATTTTGTATGTGCTCTGAAGTGAACACAGTTTCTATGGTTACCTGTATGCCAGACAGATGTCTGTTATCTGATTAGCTGAGAGCAGGGAATGAAGTCAAACCACTGAAGGACTGAGGTCAAAGCAAACTAATTATATCTAACAAGATTAGCTTCACTAAACAAAAGATACATGTGCTGTGAGGAATGAAAAGCATGGCTTTATCTGAAATCTTGTGAGAGATAACAATCTCCTGCTCTGTTAGAGTAATGGCTAGTGATGAGCGATTGCGTCAACTATCGTCATCGGATCGATAGTCGATATCGGCAATTATCATGCCGATATCCGATAGTCGATAATAGATTATCGCCGATGACCCTAAAAGTCTATGGGAGAGGAACAACACCTTCATTCTTACACCCAAACAGGGCTGGAGAAGCTGGAATGAAAATCCACAACAGTAAACTGGCTACGTGTTACAACTTAGGCAACAGAATTAGGTTATAAAAGTCACAGAAAAAAACTCACAGACTATTCACTATCCCTGTCCTGTACCACAGCATGACCCTTAAACCTGCATGACCCACAGATTAAAAAGTGACAGAAAAAGGAGTCTTTGAACCACCATTTTTAGGATGGAATCCCACCACGTCTTTGTTTCTCTTTTTTTTTAATTATTATTAAATGGGTTGTCTCACTACAGGGATTGCTAGCTATGTTAAAGATCTTGCAAAAACAAGTCATTTTGCAATATGTGTCCATTAACAGTGTCCTACCTATTCCTGTTTTTGACAGCACCATCACCCTTGAGCCACTCTTGACAATTATGAAGAACAAATGTCTGTTAGAAACCACATTTTTTAGAATAGGACCTGTAGTATAGCTGCATTTCACAGCAACATGACCCAAAAATTTCAAAACATGACCCTTGAGCCACTCTTGACAATTGTGAAGAATGAATGTCTGTTAGAAACCACATTTTTTAGAATAGGACCTGTAGTATTGCTGCATTTCACAGCAGCATGACCCAAAAAATTATAAAAATGACTTCTCAGCCACTGTTAAAAATTGTGAGGGAGAAAGGCCACTTAGAAGCCACATTTCTGTTCCAAAGGACCATGATTATAGCTGTATCTCCCCGCACCATGACCCCAAAACCTTTGACAATCCGAAAAATTTAAAAAAAAAGTGAGAAAGGGAATACGGTTTTTTCATGAAACCTTTGTGTATTTTACAGTCTAATCACCGCAAACCCAGCAAAAAAACTTTGGGAACTGAGAAAAAAAATTTCAGTAAAAAAATGACTTTTTAAAAAAATTTCAAGAGGACCATTTTTTTTGGAAGGGGAAAATGTGAAGTAACCGGCAACAAATTTCGGTGCCCCGGGAAATTGGGGCCAAACATACAGAGATCCATCCGTTTTATCTTGATGAAAGTCAAATGATCCACATTATCTGGGGAAACCGGATGGTTTGTCTGTAAGACCTTCAGTTGTTGAAGGTCCCTTAGATATGACGCTGGGGCTGCTGAGCGAGCTCAGGCCAACATCCTTTCGGTACCCAGAAGTCGTTTGGGGTCTGGAACACATCAAAAAAAATTGGTGTTGAGACGCAGATAGCGTCACCATGATTTTTAAGCCTCTCTGGTGTTGTATGTGTGCCCTGCATTACTGAATTGGTGAGGGGTAAATAAAGATTCCCCAGGGGTCACCCATTGGGCTTCGCAAATCCCTGCTGCTGCGCCCCCGCACAGCTACTTGGCCCTCTACTGCTATCCGTTGTGACGTTCCAACGGCATTTGAAGAACATGAAGCAACGCAACAGTGCTCCAGTTGATCAACACACGGTTCCCCAAATTCCTGCTTTTACTCTTTTTTTGGGTGGGGGAAAGGAAGTGCTGAGTTTTGCTTTGTAGGGGGGATCAGGAGGGGGGCCAAACCCGTAACTTTTTGTTAAATTTGAGGGCGAGGACATGTTGGAGGAAAGGAGCATCCAAGCACTATGTGAGAATGGGCCTTGATTTCCCAACCCTCTGGGTCGTGGGCACAAAAACCATCTTCCTCATCTTCCTCCTCCGCCTCAAATTCGTCGCCTCCTTTTTCCAAAGGTAGGGACGTCGGTAACGTCGTGCCCCAGAATACCTCCTCCTCCTCCTCCCTTCCCCCGGCACATTTTCAACACACCCCTGACTTCCCTCAGTGATCCCCCCTAAGGGCTAGGCACGCCTTGCACTTGCCCAAACCACTGCCAAATGAAGACCGATAAAATTGTGAAACTAGGGGCCCTTCTGGATTGACGGAGAGAAAGCCCGGTTGCATCTGTGTCCTCCCTCCTCTGCGCTGGTGGGACCTGATTTTTCAGAGTGTCCAAAATAGTTCCAGAACTAAGATCCCCAACAATGCTCATGCTGACAAGGCATTGCCCGCACTGCCCTTTTGGGTGGCTTCTTAAAAAATGGCAAGGTTTGGGCAGAGCTCTTTCCCCTGCTCCACTCTGGGTGGCTCAACACCCGAGGTCCGACCCTACTTTCAGCCTGTGTCACTTCAACTGGAATGGCTTGCGCTGTCCCACAATCGCTGGAGCATGTGGAGGGGGGGAAATTTTCCAGGTGTTCCACATCAAAAATGAAGGGTTTGACGGGGAGGTGAGCTGACCCTGCAACGCACCCCCGGGGGACGAAGCGGGTGCGAACGGCCGAAGTGTGATCAGACCCCGACCTTCCTCACAGGCAGTCCAGACCCGGGTAGCTTTTTTAAAAAATTTCTGGAAAAAGGGTTTTCATGATATTGCCAGAAGGGTGGCTTCAGCACCGATCTTAAGGGCCCAGCAGATTTCGACCGTTACGCACACCCCTGCCGGGAAAAGGTTCTTTCCCCCGCCACCTCGGTCTCGTTCGAAGAGCCACCCACAGTCCTGACCTGTTTTGACGGCCCCAAAGACAGACTATTTTCAACATGGCCTGGTTTCTATGGAAATTGATGCCACCAAAGGACCTGGGGGAAAAAACCCCTGCAGCATCCTGCTTTTTTTGAAGAGCGTGCGCCAAGCCGAGAGCCACCGTCACCACCAAGGAAATCTACCCAGCAAACCCAGTGAGCTGTCCAAGATATATGGCCCTTTGGCCCTTTGCTTACTGGCCATGTGTCGGTGGTCAGATGTACTTTGGGGGACAAGATGCAGACAACGCGCTTTAAATTTTAGATGACACGTGGGTGGCCCGGGGAGGGACGGGTTTTCTGGAAAAGAATGCCTGTGCATTTGGGATTGGGGGCAGGAAGGGGCCCTATGGGGGAACCCCTCTGGGTCCACCAGACGAAAAGGGAACATTTCCCAAAGGGCCCAAAACCTGGCAAGCCGACATTCCGGGTTTTGGCTTTGGGATGGTTTGATTTTAAAGTTTTCTTCTGCTCCCAAACCCCGGGGGAAAAGAAGGCTGGTGCTAGACTGGCCCTCACGGGATTCTTGGGCATCAAACTGGTGGAAGGAGAAGGGGAGGATGGGTCTCTGGTGGTGGGTTGGGACTCGAGCGACGGTGGAGGGTGAAGCGGAGGGTGTCCTTGACATGACTCTGAGAGCATGGGGAGCTGGGAACGCTTTGGGGGTGGCGGGGGAGGAGGGGGTGGAACAGAGGGTGTGACAGGATTGGGAAGCCCCCCATCGGGGTTTGGGGCCTTTTTTTTCCAAGTGTTTTCCCCCCTTTTTAATCAGCATTCGTGCATTGCTAGACATGTTGGTGGTGGTTTTAAAAACCTAAATTTTTCCTCTCGATGCGTTTTATGGCAAAGACAGCATAGACATCGCGGGTGAATCAAGGGTTGTCGAAAAAAAGGGCCCGGCTTGAAGGTCCTGGGCCTTTTCAACGCGATAAACGAGAACGGTGTTTCGCTGAGGGGCTGCAGAATAATCTCAGCAACTTGTTCGACTGCCCCTCTCTTTTTTAGCGTACTTTACATACCCCCTCGTCTTCCCCCTCGCCGTGAGAAACGCTGCAAGCAAATTCTGCTGAAAAGACCCGTGGATCCGCAATTTCGCAACACATCATCAAAACCGTTGACTTCCTCGTCCTGACATTCTGCATCCCGGGGCTGCGGGCTACAAGCAACAGGCACTGCAAGGGGTTGTCGACCACCCTTGATTTTTTACCGATTGACCCCGGGTTCCTTCTCCTCCCCTGATGGGACAGTAACGGCTTCTTAACATGCCCTTCTGACCCCAACCGCATTTTGTATTTAAAGAGGTCTTTAGAAAAAAGGATTATCCACAGTGGGGGTACACGAGTTGGATTTTGGGCTGCCTTCGCTTTATGTTGGAGGATGCTGCGATGAGATACGACATTTGTGGCCTGATGGGGGGGACGAGGAGGAACCACTAAAAACAGATTTGGCGACGCTGTTCGTTACGGGGTTCCAGGGCCCCGACCCAGGGATGACAGTCCTGACGGCCTCCAACTGCGTCCTCCAGCACTGGGAAAGGAGCAAACCCTTCTCTCGTATTCTACCTCCCTTTTTTCCTACACCCATCTTTCTCGTTACCACCTGCATTTTTCTCCATGTTGAAAATAAAAATTTTTTGAAAGGGATGGGGAGTTTTTGACAGCTCTTATTGAAACGGGGAAATCAAAGAAATTCTTAAAAACCCCTAATTCCTACACCAACTAGGGGTTAGAAACTGAATTGTTTCTAGCGAATACTGTTTTTCACCTATGAAACACACCTGAAAATTTTAGCAAAATTTTTTGTATCTAATGTAAGACAAGGGCGGTCCCTTTAACAAAAATGGGGCTGCAAAAATAAAGGTGCTATTTCACCTCAGGTGCGAGGGTGGGGCCAAAAATGGTAAAAAAAGCCATTTCAATGCAGGTTTAAAGCAGAGTCGGGCTGCACAAAATACCCCCTTTTAAAAGCCTGCCTGCCCTGCCCCGTCTGGTTTGCCCGCCCCCCGCCCCCCCCCCCGACCCCCCTCCGCGGTGTACACGCTAGATCTTCTTTAAAAAGTCCTGTCTAGCTAAAGCTGAAATTCTCTAATCACCTATGTTCTAATGTTCACAGCTAAAAGCCTAGTTGTCTGTGTGAATAAAGAGAACTGTGTCTCTGAGCTGAGCTGTATTGAGGAGAAATCTAGCACACGTCCTGCTATAATGAGAGACACTGACACACTGATGCTGAACAGGAAGCACTGTTCTATGAAAACGAGGTCATGTGATTTTTTCCAGCCAATGACAACCATACACATCACAGTCATGACGTCGCACACCCAGCTCACCCTGCTCTATGCTCTAAGCTGATTTGCTGGCCGCCAAAATGACAGGAAGCGGCGAAAATGGCGCAATAGTAATAGATTATGCGCAGATTCTCACCTAAATTATTGCGTGATTGGAAATTTCCGATCAACCTAAAAACCGTGCCGATTTCAACTTTGTCGATTTATAATCGCTCATCCCTAGTAATGGCTCTTTAGAAGTTGAATATGCTAATCACTGCTGTAGAACTACCCACAGCCTGAGGAGACAGAGTAACTGCTATAACGCAGTGAAACAACGTGGTGAGAAAACCCTTTTAACCCCTTAAGGATCGAGCGCTTTTCTTTGGGTTGACACGTTTGTTTTTTCCTCCTCTCCTTCCAAGAGCCATAACTTTTTTATTTTTCCATCTACATAGACATATGAGGGCTTTTTATTTGTGGGACAAGATGTACTTTCTAATGGTGCTCATTCACCATACCATATAATATACTGGGAAACGCAAAAAAAATTCTAAATGGGTCAAAATGTGAAAAGAAAATGTATTTGCGCCATATTTGCGGAGTTTTTTTATACAGCGTTCACTCCCCAACATAAATAATGTGTTCTCTGTATTCTGTAGTTTGATTCCGAAAATACTAAATATATGGGACATGTATGAAAACTGTCTTGGTCTAAGACTTTCTTTGTTGCCCATAGTAAGCAATCAGAGCGCCTCTTTCATTCTTTCAGAGCTCTATCTGAAATGAAAGGGGAACTGTGATTGGTTGCTATGGGCAACAAAGAAAGTCTAAGACCAAGACAATTTTCATACATGTGGCCCATAGAGTTTTTGTTATGATATAGTACCGTAAAAAAAAAAAAAACGGCCCATTTTCTATATTTGAAATTTGCTCTGCAGTGCTATTTTGTGCAACCAATAACTTTATTGCTTTCTACCTATAGACCTGAGTGAGGGATTGAAGTGTACTTTTTATTTTTTACCATTTTAGGATATATGCGATTATTGTGACCACTTGTATTCCAGTTTTCAGGGGATCTGAAATTATTTAAAAAACCACAGTTTCGGCATTTGAAATTTTTTTTCTTCTACGGCGTTCAGCTTATGGGATAAACTATGTTATATTTCATTTATAAAATGGCAAAAGGGGGGTGATTTGAACTTTTAATCTTTTTCAGTTTTCTATATTTTAAAACATGTGTTATTTTTTTTTTCTTTAACATTGAGTCCACCTAGTGTGCTTGACCACTAATGAGCGCAATCATTAATACAGTATAAGCAATTCAATAGGGTATACAAAGATGGCGGTGTTACTACTTCCTGTCCGGGGCAGGAAGAAGTAAAACATAAAACATGACAGCAATGGGAGCCTTCACAAGATTCAAAAGA
Source organism: Phyllomedusa bahiana (assembly GCA_025379985.1). Taxonomy (NCBI): domain Eukaryota; kingdom Metazoa; phylum Chordata; class Amphibia; order Anura; family Hylidae; genus Phyllomedusa; species Phyllomedusa bahiana. Next base: position 8,019 of record JAODAL010026331.1, on the reverse strand, counting down.
AAAAATAGCACTAAAACTACCAGGTTACATGCGCGGTATTAGCAGGACCCCCCCTGCATGGAAAACAGCATAAATTAGAACAATATGCCGTGAAACACAACTATTCTTTTTGCGTTTTATGAATATTTTTAATTCTTTATATTATAGACAATCTTCGCCAATATTGCCATAATCAAAACATTAGCTGAAATTTTATGTACTTCTCACATAAACATAATGAAAGTTCAATAGAATGTAACCTGGAATCCTCAATGAGGTTGAATGTCCCAAAAGATTGGCAAGTATCCGCCAAAGGTATCTACTGGTTTCAAGAAAGGGGGCGTGGTTATCTCCCGAAACGTCGTGTGGTGTTTCTTATGGAGGACATCTAAACCGGCTGTTCCTATGATCTCTGCTGAAAGGCATCGAAACCAGTAGATACCTTTGGCGGATACTTGCCGATCTTTTGGGACATTCAACCTCATTGAGGATTCCAGGTTACATTCTATTGAACTTTCATTATGTTTATGTGAGAAGTACATAAAATTTCAGCTAATGTTTGATTATGGCAATATTGGCGAAGATTGTTCTATAATATAAAGAATTAAAAATATTCATAAAACGCAAAAAGAATAGTTGTGTTTCACGGCATATTGTTCTAATTTAGCCTTCACAAGATTTCCAGCTGCCATGTAAACAGATCGGGATACTGTGATCTCGTTATAGATTCACACAAACTCCTTGTAACAGAAGTAGAGTTGCTTTTGAGATGTTACATAAGTTGATGTTTGCAAGGTTCTCCTTTCATGTTTGTTAATAAACTGTGACTGACCTCTACATTCCACCAAAAGTTAGTGTTTGTGTCTTTATGCAGTTATATTTATTTATGGTATTAATGTTATTTGTTAAATCATACTTCCCAAGTGTCCCTATTTTGGAGGTACAGTCCCTATTTTTCACCCTTGTTATCTCTATAAATGGCTCTCTTTTTCATTTGGGAAATAGATTTGTGTCAATAAACTGACTGTCTTGCTTAAAAAGTATCTGCTTCCTCGCTGTATATTAGATAACAACTTAATATTTCATTGTTGGATATATTGCAATCCTGAAAATGTGTCCCTTTTTGGGACACAAAGTTGGAATCTATGTGTTTGGGCGTGCTTAGAGGTGTGTCTTGGTGTGATGTCACATGTTTGGGTGTGGTTAGAGGCATGGCCTGATGTGTCCCTCCTTGCAATCTTTAAAAGTTGGAAGGTATGATTAAAGTGGTCCCAGTTTATATTTATTCACACAGTCTTGTGTGGCTTATAGCAGTCCAAAATGATGGTCACTGATGTCTGTATTTAGATGCTTTGCGCCAAACCAGCGTTTGACATCAATGTGTAAAATCTGAGTATCAATGAGAGAAGTGGGACATGAATGGAGATCACCCAGCTTCCCCATGCTATCCATACATAAGACAGGATTGTGTCATGCCCTATAAAAAGGTAAGGTTTTCATGACAATTGTAAAACAAAGGTTTGCCATTTCAATAATACCATAGTCTTTACATAGCAGTGTCAGCAGGGATCTATTATACATTTAGAAATTGTATGCTTCAAAAACCTTCCATTAGTAGTCATTTAAAAGATTTTGAATATAGGTAACATTATTGTTTAGATTCTTTATTAATAAGAGTTAATAGGTAGTAATGTATTTGTAACAGCATTGTGTGGAAATTTTAAGCATTGTGTACATGGTGCAACCGAGTACCTAAATTGCTACTCTGCTGCCACAACAAGTACATCCTGGCTTTGCATGGCTGATATTAAAGGGTTTTTCCTGCTTTACTGTTTCACAGAGCCTGCTCTCCACAACTGCTTCAGATTTACACTTACAGGTTAGCCTGTGGATGTTTTATATCAGTGACTGATATTTCAACTATGCTATTCCTAGCTGAGCCTGTTAGAGGGACATTAGTGATGGAGTCGTTTAAACAGCAGAACCCAAGCCTACAGAGCTCCAACGGTTTTAAAGTTTGTCAGTAAGAAACATAAACAAGCTTTTATGCTACTGATAAGAGTAATGTCACCATCCAGGCCAGGACTACTAGAACATAGAGAGGTGGTTGGGGAAGCTTCAGTAAACCAGCAGGACAAAGCAAAGGAAGCTAAATTAGAACAGCAATGTTTCTGGTAATAGTCTTTATTTTACTTTGCCAACATATTTAACCCTTTAACTCACAATGACATTCCTGTACGTCATGGTGCAGAGCCCTTTAAAGCACCATGACGTCCAGGAACATCATGGCCATTGTGTGGGCACAGAAGCTGTGATTGACAGACAGACTCCTGCACTTGCCGTCAGAAGCAGTGATAACTCAGTTCCTGGTAGTTTAACCCCTTAGCTGACGCAAATAGCAATGACAGCAGCTAAGGATCCATCTGATCCCCAGCAACTAAATTGCCATGGCAACCCAGGGGTCAGACAATGACCTCCAGGTTGTCCATGAGATCATCCTGCCAGGCTATGCCCGGAGGCGGAACCTGACAGGATGATTGACAGTAAGGCTATGTTCACACAGCTTATTTGGGCACATATGTCAGTCCGTAATTCGCAGCGTAATGTGCGAATTACGGGCTGAAATACGGCCCAGGCATTACAGTAATCCACAGTTCTCATAGAGAATTTTGGATTATGTCTCCTCTCCCCGCTCAGCGAATCTGCCGCGGGGGGAGATAAGTGACATGTCATTTACTAGTGGTGTATATGCGGCGCTAGTAATGATAGTCTATGGGCCGGCGAGGTGCCGGCCCCCCGCTCCCGCCCCGCCCCGTCCACACAGCGTAATTGCAGGGCGTAATTATGCCCTGCAATTAAGCTGTGTGAACATGGCCTTAGGATAATATATTGCAGCATAGACATGCTGCAATGTATTATACCTGAGTTATACCAGTGATCTAATGATCGCGGAATATAGTCTCATAGTGTAACAAGTGAAAAAATAAATAAATAAAAAGTAAAGTGTAAACAAAAAATAGAAATAAAAAATACCGCCCTTTACCCATTACAAATACCAATCACTCCAAAAAAGATCCAAAATAAAACAAAGTGCACATATTTGAAATCATCGTGTGCATAATGACCTACCATATAAATCTGTCATGTTATTTTACCTGTATGGTAAATGCTGTAAAAAATAAGACAAAGAAACAATGGCAGTATTGCATTTTTTGCTTATCCTGCTGCACATAAAATGGAATAAAGAGAGATCAAAAATTCAAATAAACGCCAAAGTAGTACCAATCAAAACGTCAGTATGTCCCAAAAATAAGAAGACCTTATACAGCTCTGTATATGGAAAAATAAAAAAATTATGGCTTCTAGAAGATATATAGTATTTTTTTTAATACTGCTACAACATTAAAAAACAATATAAATTGGGTATCACCAAAATCATATCATCCAGCAGAGTAAAACTAACATTTCACGAACACTGCACAGTGAGCACTGTAAAAAAAACAAAAATAAAATACAGTACCAGAATTGCTGTATTTTCTTCACCCTGCCTTTCAAAAACAGATTTAAAGGCGATAAAAAATCACGTGTCCCCCAAAAATGATACCAATAAAAAAGTCAACTCAAGCTAAGAAAAACAAATCCGTACACAGCTCCGTACACAGAAAAAGAAAAAGTTATGGCTCTTAGACTATGGCGATGCAAAAACGTGTTTTTTTCTAAATAAAAGAGTTTTTATTGTGTAAAAGCAGTAGAATGTAAAAAAAAATGCAAATGGGGTATCACTATAATCGTATCAACCTGCTGAGTAAAGCTAGTATGTCATTTATACCACTGTAAAAAATAAAAATAAAAAAGACTACTAGAATTGCTGTATTTTGTTCATTCTGCCTACAAAAAACCTTGCTAAAAAAAGATCAAAGCATCATATGCACTTCATAATGGTATCAATGAAAACGTCAACTCATCCTGCAAAAAACAAGCGGTTAATAATTTTTCTGTATACAGAAAAATAAAAAAAGTTATGACTATCAGACTATGACAACATAAAAGCATTTTTTTATAAACAAATTTCTATTGTGTAAAAATAGCAAAACATAAAAAAACGATATAAAATGTATATCATTGCAATTGTACAAAACGGCGTAGTAAAGTTATCATGTTATTTATATTGCGCAATGAACGCTGTAAAAATTTGACTCAAAAAACAATGGTGGATCTGCAGATTTTTTTATTTTCATGTTCCAGTGCTAAAAAAAACTGTGGAACACCTGTGCACAATACACCCATAGATGAAATCCCTGAAGGGTGTTGAATCTAAGATGGGGTGACTTTTGGAAGGTTTCACCTGTTCTGGAACTTTGGGGGCTTTGCATACGCAACATGGCATCCACCAAAATCTGCGTTCCAAAAGCCTCCCTCACTCCCTTGTATGCCCTGTCATGTGCTCAAACAGCAGTTTACACCAACATATACGGTATTGCTGAAGTTGAAATAATTAGTGTTATAAATTTTGGGGTGCTCTTTTTCCAGGATTTTTTGTAAATATTAAACATTTTCAGCTGAAACTGCAGATTAATGGAAAAAAAAAATATTATTTTTACTGCCTAATGTTAAAAAAAATTGTCTACCACCTGTGGGGTCGATATACTCACTACACCCCTGGATATATTCCTTAAAGGTCATAGTTTTCCAAATCAGATCTTTTTAGGTGAGTTTATTAAGTTTTAACACCTTAGGGTGTCCGAAAACCTGGAATGGTGCTTAAAATATATCCTAATGATAATGAGACCCCAAAATTCCCTAGGTGCTCCTCCTACTCTGAGGCTTGTGGTCGAGTCAATAGTGCACTAGGGGCATATATTGGAATATCCCTAAAAACGGCAGAATCTGGGGAATCAATATTGATTTGAATTTCACTGTTATCATCTACCGTGTTCCAGTGAATAATTGATACACATTAAAAATCTTCAAGAAAAGTGAAATTTTTTAATTTAACCTCTTCTTTGCTTTAATCTCTGTGAAACACCTAAAGGGTTAACAACCTTTATAAGTGTTGTTTTGAATGCCATGAGGGGTGCAGTTTTTTTTAGATGGAGTCATTTATGTGGGTGTCTAACATAAGGGCCCCTTAAAGCCACATCAGAATTGGACTGGTCTTTAAAAAATCTGTTACAAATTTTCTTGTAAATGTTACAATTTGCTACAAAATTTAAGAGCTCCCTAATGTCCTAAAAAAAATGAGATTGTTTAAAAATGATGCCAACACAAATTAGACTTATGCTAGATGTTTGTTATTTACTAATTTGTTGGGTATCACTGTCTTAAACGCAGAAATTTTTAAACTTTGAAAATTGCAAAGTTTTCCAAATTTTCACAATATTTTGATATTTTCACAAATAAACAAGGATTGTTTTGACAAAAATTAAGTACAATTTGTCACTAGAAAACATTCTCAAATTCACATGAATAGGTAAAACCATTAAAAAGTTATTCTCTGATCCTTAAGTCCAAAACAGACTTAGACCTTAAAGGATCAATCAATGAGATGGGAATACCCCTTTAACACCTTAACCCACCTGAACATTTGGCTATGTCCTAGTGGCGTTAAGAAGCTGTGTGATCCCGCTACACAGCCTCTGGGTGTTAGCTGATAGTTGCAGCTAACACTCTGCAGTTATAGACCGGGAGGATGCCAGCTGCGCACCATTCCTCACTTTGATCAGGCTGCCCTCGACGAAATCACAGGTTCCCAATCGGTGAACATGGCAGCTGGAAGCCTTGTGAAGGCATCCATCGCTGCTATAAAACTGCCATCTTTGTACACCCTAATGCATTGTCTATACAATACATTAGGCTGTATAAATGATCGAGCCCTCTAGTGGTGAAGTACCCTATGGGGACACAAAGTTAAAGTAAAGAGAAAAAAGTTGTAAAGCATAAAAAAAAAAAAATTAAAAGTTCAAATCACCCCTCTTTTGCCACTATAAAAATAATAAAAAAAAGTCACCCATATTTGGTATCGTTGTGTCTAAAAAATTCTGATCTATTGAAATATAACATCATTTATCCTGTACGCTGAACATCGTAGAAGAAAAAAATTCCAAATGGCAAAATTGCTTTTTTTGGTCATTTCACGTCCCCTAAAAATTAGAATAAATGTAGTAAAAAAAAGTCCCATGTATTCCAAGCTGGTAGCAATAAAAAGTACACTTCAGCCCACAAAAAATGCCCTCTCACTCCAGTCCTTAGGTGTTAGTACAAAAAAATTATTGGTCACAGAAAATAGCGTAGCCACATAAATTTCAAAAATAGAAAATGCTTGGAATTTTTTTTTACGGTACCAAAACATAACAAGAATGGTAAATGTTTGGTATTTACGGATTCATATCAACCTGTAGAATACAGATAACTCATCATTTTTACCGAAGATTGAACGCCTTAAAAGTAAAACTCCCTCAAACATGGCACAAGTAAATTTTTTCACATTTTGTCCCACTAAGAATTTATTTTTTTGCGTTTTCCCAGTATATTATATGGTAATATGAATAAAACCATTAGAAAGTATAACTTGTCCTGCAAAATAAAAGTCCTCATTTGCCCTTGTAGGTGGAAAAATAAAAATGTGATGGCTTTAGGAAGGCGGTGAGGGGAAAATTGAAGAGTCATATTTTTTTTTTCTTTCGAGGGGTTAAGGGGTTAAGTAGATTGTGCTGGGTGCCAGCTACCAGACTGAAAGTGTGTGGGGGTGGCAGTGATCTTGTGCAGCTTGCTGCTACCACCAACTGCTGCACTGCTTCTGCTCACTCAGAAATATCCGGTCTTGCTTTTCAACTGTAAGTGCATCATATAATAAGATATGTTGATACAACATGACCTACATCTAGGTTAGCAATATCCTCTTTGGAACCATGCCATCATATTATTCAGAAGATATCTGAATGTGTATCCAGCAATGATATCTTTATGAGATATTATAGTCTATCTATATTTATTTTGAATGAGAGGTTACTTTTCAAACATCTTCTAGTAACTACAAGGTCACATCACTTAGTAACTATAGTATCCCACTTCATTAAGAATTATCTATCTAGGGACATAATTTGTATAGTAGTAGGCAGAGTGTATATTCCAGCCTAATATTATAGTTTTCCTTCCGCCCATTAAAAGGAACTCAGGCATGACAATATTTATATTCACTCCTCACATTGAAATTTCAACACTAAGAAGGACAAGCTATACGGTTATACAAATAAAGAAAGTAGCAGATGTTGCTAATATCTGCAAATGATCAAATTTTCAAGCACCTAGCTCTAATCTATGGCATGTGACGGGGTATAAAAGTTAGATTGAAAGCAAAGGGGTGTTTTTGCCATATGCAACCTTAATAATCATATCAAGTGGTGTGCGATAAATGTGCGATACCTCCTGTTTGTCGAAATGCCTGTTATTGCCACTGAAAGTGCAACTGAAAGTGATAGAATCCTTGAACTGAAAGACTTAGGCTTATTACTCTGGCAGACGTTGTTCAACGCTTGTGTGCCCTGTTTTTTGGGAGAACAATGATATACTGGAATGACCACAAGAAGTGCACAAAGTCAAACCTCTGCACAGATGGATTGTCTGATTGGAAGAATGGTATGTAGTGATCCATTCTGCATGGCAAGTGAAATTTGACATCATTTCCCAAGCCTAGGGCAGCAAACCATCATAAGCCATTTGCATGACATTGGGCTGTGAGCCAGATGTCCAGTCATTGGTGTCTGGTTAAACTTACATCACTGCTCTCAAATGATATCATGGTGTACAGCAAGATGGCAATGGAGGCTGGAATAAAGGTAAATTCTTTTTAACTATGCCCCACATTTGTCTCGGACGCAGTGATGGCCATAGATTAGTCTGAAAGCCATATGGGTATTGGCATGAAGAGGGTTTCAAAAAGGAATGTCGGCTGAATTGGTTTTCCCTGAGTGAGTAAACAGAGTGGAGTTAAAAAAAACGGAGGTAAAAACAGGAGTGAAAAAAATGTAAGGTAAAAAAAAC
>JAODAL010026330.1:0-56961 GCA_025379985.1 Phyllomedusa bahiana | reverse complement strand
GTGCGCCGAGGAGGGCAGCGTCCGATGACATCACTTCTTTCGCGACGCTGCCCAGTCAGGCCCCAGGGGGGCCGCGGCGGGTCCTCAGGTGTGGGGGCCCCCCGGGCGGCCCCGCTGGGTGGACCTGGGGCCCGGAGGGGTTTCTGCGGGCAGGGAGCGCTTGCTCTTGCTTCAAAAAAAACCCCCACAGTTTTTATGTGCGTCCAGCGGACGCAAAAAACAGGGGACCGCCGGCGTTTTCGGGCCCCCAAAATTGGCGCGGCCTGGGGGCCCGGCGAGGTTGGGGGCCCCTGCCTGTCCCCCTTAGGGACGGGCAGGGGAAAGGGCGCCCTAGGCGATCGCCTACTCTCCCAAAAACCCCATCGTGGGGGCCCCTTTGCTTGCTGCCACAATACAGACAGATTCAGGTGACATCTGTGGGTGTGTTCTTCCTCAGACAAGTGTGCTTTTTCCACTTGCATGGGTTCATCACAAGAAAGCAAAAGGTTTCTCTTGGCAATGGAGGTCTCTGGAAAACTGGTATGAGATGAGTCTGCAAGGCTCGGAAAGATTCTCTTTGGGCTGGCAGAGTCTTATGGGTCTCCCCGGCAAAAATTTAAAATTTTTGGGTTTGGCAAATGAAATTTAGGTCACCCAGAGAAGTCAAGATTTCCCTTCACCCATTTCACCCTTTAAAAATCCCCCAGCGAGCCCCTCCCAAAAGGTCCCAAAAATGGGTAATTATTCCGGTAGTTCAGCAGACGTATGTAAAAAACGGGTTTAAAAGCATATTAAACCCCCCCGTAAAAATTCCCTTGACTTAAAAAAAAGGGGCAGAGATGGTGCGGCAGAAAGAGCAGAAAAAGTTCCTCAAAACCTTCCCCAGAAGCCCTTTTTAAAAAACCCCTGCAGATTAGCGGGGTTAAGGGTTTCCCCTCCCCCCCCAAAGGGGGTTTTTGTGGTCCAGGCTAGGGCTTCACTGGAGAGCAGAAGGGATAAAAAATTACCACTTGGTTGACCCTGAAAAAAAACGGGTGTGCAGGACCTCAAAATTAAGGGGTTCCCAATGGTTTAAAAATCCGGGCATGTCTTGGGGTCCCAGGGGAAAAGGGTAAAAGTGGAAAGGTGAAAACCGGAACCAAAAGGGGAAGCAGGAGCCAGGGGCTCCCGCAGGTGAAAACATCAGGAAGACCCGCTGCGATACCTTGAAGCATATGAAAGAGTTTCTCCTTGCAGTGGCCTTGTTGAGTCACTACGGCCATGATGTCTTGAACATCAGGCAAAGGCACCTTGGTGGGATCCATGGCCAGTTTGTACTGTCATGGACACAGGTGGTGCAACCGCAGGATTAACACGAGATAGGACAGGTTGGGCTTCGTTGCGGGAGACTCTTAGATAGCTAATGCTGATGTGACCATTCGTGGTGATAGCCAAGGTACAATGAGGTACAAAAGGAGCAGGCAGAGGTGTAGTCGGGTCACTGGCAGAGCAGTCAGGGCAGGCGGCAGACAGAAACATAACCAGGTCACTTGCAGAAAGGTCTGGGCAGACAGCAGGCAGCGAACAGCCTAAGTCCAATAGTGATGGGTCAGCACCAGGAATCACAGAACATGGGAAAAAGCACACTTTTTAGCAGGGAACAGGGAGCGCATTCTTATAAAAATGGAGATGACAGGTGAGAATGTGTCAGGGACACGCAGGCCCTTTAAATCTTAAAGAGTCGGTGCGTGAGCCCCCTAGGGGATGGGTGTACATGCTTTGGGCAGAACCAGGAGAAACAGAAGGAGCAGGAAGAGGTGAGTAGTGCATGGCACAGCCCTTGCAGAACAGGAGTGCTTCCGTGTTCCATAGCGGGGACTGTGGCACGCATTGTGACAGTAGTCTCGTTATTTGGTCCTCCAAAGAAATTTCAGGCTTAAAAGGGTTTTCTCACTACAGAGATTAGTTTTCAGCATGAAGGGAAAAGTAACTGAAGCCTTTCTAAATACATTGGTCAATAGATTTTACTTTTGTCATGAGATAAGAGATTAGCTAAATATGCTAATAACTGCCATAGAACCACCCACAGCTTGAGGAGACATAGTGTAGGGGAAACTAGTGAAACAATCCCTTTAATCTTTTGTAGCAGGGGCGTCGCTAGGCAGTATCATTCGGGGCAGAAGCCCCGGATGTAAAGCCTTCTGCCCCGAATGATTAGTCTTCTCACTCTCTCTGCTCGCTGCAGTGAGAAGCTCCGCCCACCTCCAGAACTTCACCACTCTCAGAGAGCAGTGAGAGCAGCCCCTCCTCTTCTGTGCTCCCTGTTCAGCCCTCCCCTGGAGCTACAGCACCTACAGCAAGGTTCCCTGCCTGCTTCTGACGGCTCCTGCAGCAGATCGTCGGCCTCATCACTATGGAAACCAGAACGAGTTTCTGGTTTCCTCAAGTCTTCCAGAGCTGCCTAAACAGTCCAGGAGCTTCTAGGACCCCAGTGACCCTGCATAAGGTATGTCCTGAGGCAGGATGGAGGGCTATGCCCCACCTCACATGTCTATGCTCATATACTGGACCTGTGTCACAGAGGTACAGTATATTAGTATATACATACACATAGGGACAGTATATACACAAATGTAATACACAGATAAATACTGGACATGTGTATATACTGTTACTGTGTGTATATTGCAGTATACATATTTATATACACACTACACCACTATACAGTATGTATACATATATATACACAGACACATGTACTTCACACAGGGACAGTATATACTCAAATGTAACACCCAGATAAGTATTATACATGTATATACTATCCCTGTGTGAAGTACATGTGTGTATATATATAGTGGTGTAGTGTGTTTATATAAACATATATTATATATATATATATATATATATATATATATATATATATATATATATATATATACTGTAATATACACACAGGAACAGTATATACACATGTCCAATATTTACTTGTGTCTTGCATTTGTGTATATACTGTCCCTGTGCGTAACAGCTGAGTAGGTGTCCATCTGCAGTGAGTTAAGTCTGATGTATTAAAGTGGTCAAGCAAGTAAAAAGTGAAAAAAAACAAACACAAAAAAAACACATATATAAGCTTTTCCCCATTACAAATGCTTGTCAATGAATTTTTTTTTTTAAAAAGTACACATATTTGGCATCACTGTGTGCGTATAAACCCTGTGCTATAAAACTGATATTTTACCCCCTCCATGAACACTGCTACAAAAATAAAAAAATAAAAAACATTTTTTGTTCATCCCACTGTGCAAGAAATTGAATAAAAAGCAACCAAAAAGTCCCATGAGCCTCAGAACAGCACCAATGAAAAAAGATATGGCTATTAGAAGAAAAAAAATGGAAAACAGCTGTGTTATTTAGGAGTTAAACTACTTCACCACATATACTGGATTTTTCAGACTATAAGAGGCACTTTTGTGCCCCCAAATTTGGGAAGAAAATGAGGGGACAATGCTGTAGGCCGTGGGCTGGGAGGATGGGGTATGTTGTCTGAGAGACCATCAGTAAGGGAGTCAAGAGCAGAGTCTCTGCTGCTGGAAGCTAGCGGCGGGTTTTAATTAACCCTTCATGCATATGGATGTCCCTGAACATCTAAATGGCATGAAGGATGTATAAAGCGGGCTCACACGCTAAGCCCACTCTATGCATGGCAGACAGCGACTGTTCCTTACACTCGCCGCTAACAAAGGGCCCGTGCCCCGAATGTTTTAGGACCCTAGCAACGCCCCTGTTTTGTAGTATAGATTTGTTTATTGTAATTGTCATCCATGGCACAAGTAGGACTCTTCTCCACCATTAGTCAAAGGAACCAATTTTCTCTTAACTCATGTTCAATCCAGCGATGCACCCACTGGTTGTATTTGCAGGTCTTCTTCTGGCTCTGAATATTACTGCTGCAACCTCTGACTGCAGCGGTCATGTTACATTGCCCTATGTCACTGCTTGGACATTTCATTTAGCCTTAGCTGGAAGGCAACAGAAGAGATCTAAACCTCACATGTTCGCCTTCAATACTTTTCACATGCTGCATTGGTTCTTTGAAATGTGCTACCCCATATACCCAGGCAGACTCATAGTTTAACGCGTGCCCTGAGAATACATGTTCTCAGACAGGCCTATTAAGATCCAAATTGCTAACCCCTTGCTATTAGTCACACACCCTTCTGACACTCCCTGCATTTGGCAACTCACAGGCACTTATCTATATACAGACATACAGACTGGATGGCAGGTTCATCCTATTTTAATTTAAACTACCCCATATTTATAAAACATGGTTGGACCATTGTGTAAACCAAACACTTCTCACCTTTTATCTCACCCACTACAATCTCATAGTTTGTAAGCGCTTGCAAGCGGCTCCCTCAAACTATGGGTCTGATCTGTAAGAAGTTTTTTACTGTGTAATGATTGTTTTTGGTCTGTACTTATACCCTCTAAATTGTAGCATTTTCTTGTATTTGGTGTAAAATACAGTAGCTGTACCAAAGGCTTCAGTTGCTGTTCGTCATTTTCCTTACCGTCCCATTGAACTGGCAATTCCCAATCCAGCACTGTCATGGATCTCGAGATAATCAAACATGCATCCCTTTTCTGATTCTAGGCTGAAATTCTGGAACTGAATTTGAATGATTAGTCCATCAGGGACAGAGATAAGCCATCGACATAGTGTTTTACCAGGGTAGAGATCTGGATGATTGGGTGAGGAAAGGGATCCTTGCAGGCTGTTCAGTGTGCCCCCACAATCTAAAGACACAAAAGTAATGTTATTTTATACTGATACTGTGCACCTGAATGTATTTATGTGCATTTACAGTATTTGTAATGAGGATTAGTGTCATTTTCAGTTGAGAATTCTGTATAGTTCCCACTAGGCTGTAGTGTATTTTCTCCAACACATAGGCCACATTCCCATGAGAAAATCATCCAGTCTTAGTAAGCATATAGCTTTATGGTGACTTCTGACTGCTAAAAAGTCAAGACAAAATTGTGCTCATATTGTGCAATCTCAATTTCTATCCATTGAGGGAAAAAGACTTGTCCAGCTGAAGTGCTTCATGGCAGATCTCTGACCTATCTAAATTCCTGTGATTAGCACATTATTTTACTAATACACTTGCGTGACAATGAGACAATATAACTGACTAGCAGGTGAACAAAAGTAGCCATGGAGCACTTCTTGCGGTACAGAAAATTAAAAAAAGGAGAAATCCAGTCAAACTAATCAATTTGGGATCTCAGACTACTTCTGCCTTTCAGCATGACACCGATTTTTGTTACTGGAAAGTATAAGTAGCATTATCTGCAAAAGACCACTCAAAAACCATGCCAGACTTACCTAAATCTCTGGGCACTACCAAAGGGGCCTGAGTGTTGTACAGAACCCTTCAATTATGGAAATTCACAGTGGCCTCAGATACTGGATTTCCCCAATGAGAGTCACATTTGTTATTATAGCCTATCACAAAATCAAACTGATCAAATATGACCTTAAAATCTGCAATCACCAAAACTTCACAGCCAGAGGTTGTCCTGACCACTTATCATTTCCATGCTCAGATATGGCTACCTTAGTTATACAATTGTTTACTGCCTTATGTAACATTTTCTGATACTGCGTTTTGGTTTAATATTAAATTACCGAGGCTATATTCACATAAGTGATCGAGGTTTCATTCTGAGTCTTCATGGTAGTGGTGGCACCGGATCCATTTCATGACAGATACCAATGGCCCCTGGCCTTTTTGACTACAGTTGGGGCCATTGGGTTCCTGTCATGGTGTTCGTCATCTTAGCGAAAAAACAAATAGCATAGCATGCTGCACTATCTTCTCCATCATTTTAGATGGACTCTGCAGATGTGAACCTAGCCTAAAGCTTTTATGATTTTGTCATGGCTTGGCAACCTGCAGATGTACCCCAGTGCCTCTGGCTGCAGTTCTCTTCATCTTTTTGATCAGCACAATCTGAAACTCCATCACACAGAGAAGGAAGCAAGAGGCAGCGTCTCCCATCACATAGGAATTCATCCCAGGAACAGCTTCCTATCAAAAGAGAAGATAAATACGCAACAACCAAAACATCTTTATAAGCATTAAAAAGACTTACCTACCCTGAGTGACCTCAACCATTCGATATGTAGCAAGGAAGCCAGTACCCGCAGTACGATCATTAGACACAAACTGAACATGTAACCAACTGGAGCTTGAAATAAACGTGGTTGGAGCTGCAGAACCGCAGAATCTGTAATAATAGAAGCAGTCATCACAGATTGCATCACGCAAACACAACAACCTCCTGATAACAAGTTTCACATTGAGTACTTTACCTGCGTGATGTATTTTCATCTTTAAGTTCCAACCAATCAAAGAGGCAAAATCCATAATGTCCCACATCTAAGACCATGACCTTCAGCTGGACAAGGCGCCCCTCACCTGCCTCCAACATCCAAGAGCAGTGACAATTTGGGGGGTAGTGAAAGGGATAATTTGGAGACTTCAGTGATCCTTCAGAGTCCCTCAAAAATCCACCACATACTTAAAAGGGAGAGGAAAATAAAAGGCATGAAAAATAACGTGCAAAATAAGTATCAAGGCAGAGACAATTTCCACTGACATGTCTGTCTCTAATTAGCATTTGCGTAAATGTTGTATTAAGATGTCAGAACATGACCATTATATGAATATGAGGGGCACTACACAGGCACTAACAAGCTCTGTCACTTTCGAAGTAGTTTTTTTTTTCTGTGATCACGGATTCACCAATCTGTAGTGCTCATTGTTTCATTAAAAGGAGCAGCTGAAGTGTTAATTGCTCCTGAATCCTAGATGATGCCCCCTCAGTGGAGGCCTGACGAAATCAGCTATAACTCTGTAAGGTGAGGATGGCTATGGCGGTGTCCAACTGCGACCACCTGTTGCCTGTAGCAATCACCTTTACCAGAGTTCTTTTGTATTGCAGGGAGAGGTGTGGAGTGGGACATGTGGTGCACTGGTGGTAATAATTTAAAACTACACATTTTATCTGGAATTAATGAGGCTTCTACTCTCTGCTCCCAATACTGTTTTCACTTCGTACAGTTTCCTTGTGTCAAGACACCCAGCAGCGTCAACACACACTTACAGTACACCGAGGAACTCTCCCTATGTCTTCCTCACTGCTCTGCCTGACCTTTCCAGTAGTCTCTCTCTGGTTCTCTTCTCTGGAGATGGGCTTGACCCCAAAGGACCCCTATACTGTACAGGTTATTTTACTCTCCCAGGAACGACCTTGCAAGGCCACATTGCCTTAGGCTTCGTGCTGTACCTCCTATGCTGCTCCGCCGGATCGGTGTCCTCTCCCGGACACTGCCGGACACTAAGAGTGGGAACCTTTCCCTGGCCTCTCCTGTTTTTAATGCTTAACACAAACTATTTACATGTCCTCTGGGCATTGGACATCAGGAACGATAGTCACAGAAATCAGCCACCTCTCATGGCTACTGCAATCCTCCTCCTGATTCTCACTCCCTCTCCTCGCTTAGACACGGGCCCCAACAACTTTCAACTCTATCTCTTCACTGTCACTAACTGCAGCTTCATCCCCCTCGGCACCAGCTGGTCCCCCTTCTCCTCAGCCCAGCTCGAGCTTGCTGATTAGCTGCCCAGCCCTACTATTACTAACTACACATGCCCAAACTGCCTGTCTGAACTTGCTGTAACCAGGCCATCCTACTCCCTGGTTTCCCATGGTAACTATCTGTGCTACCAGCCTAACCCAAGTATAACCCCTTATATTTCCCGCAAATTAAAATGAAGCCATCCCTGGCTTCCGCAGTATACACACACGTGTTTGCAGTGAAAATAAACATTGTAAACATCTTTACACTTGTTCTGCACATAACAATAATATTGTCAACAGGTCGGCACCCTCGGGGCAAGAGTTCAGAGTCCATCTGAAAAACAGTCCTTGACCGCATAACAAAAAACCTCCCATTGGAACAAGTGCCCTCATTTTCTGGGCACTCCAATCTCCTCTTTGGGTTGACCCAGCTAGGCCAACAGCTGTAGCACAGCCTCCTGTGGTCCTCCTGCAATCGCTGCTCCGCCTGCTCCTCTCAGCTTCATGAGTCTCACGGACATAAGCGCACTCCCGTGCTTGCCGCTAGCGTGACAAACTCCTCCTCAAGCTGACACCGCTCTGCTTCTGTGTGCAAGAGCCCCAACAGCTGTCAACTCTCTCTCCTAACTGTCACTAACTGCAGCTTCATCCCCCTCTGCACCAGCTGGTCCCCTTCTCCTCAGCCCAGCTCCACCCCTCAAGCTTGCTGATTGGCTGTCCAGCCCCACTGTTACTAACTACACGGGCCCAAACTGCCTGTCTGAACTTCTTGCTGCTCCTTTGCAATAACCAGGTCATCCTACTCCCTGGTTTCCCATAGCAACTACCTGTGCTACCAGCCTAACACAAGTATAAACACTTACAACTCCAAGACCAATGAACAAATAATAATCAGGATCCCCTCATAACATGTTCTGAATACACAACTGTGCTGGTGGCTTTCGGACTTTGAATTTCCTTACAAATTGAATTTGAATTTGACAGGATGTAAAATGGATCACATTCTCCAATAGGAGCACACAGTGAACACATGCTGCTGCACAGTATAGGGAGACATTAGGAGCTTACGACTGAAGCAAAACTTGGCTGTTGGGGTGGCATGGTTTGCCAAGTGAAAGAGCCAGGCTAGCTGCCCAGACAAGCCATTCTGTCTTCCTTGCCAGTGATTTCTGCTGGAAGTTGGGCTAAGGAGTATTCAGTGTACTTGTTAGAAGGGGGTTCTTCATTCTCACCGAGTAAGGCACACTTTGACCAAATTTAATTACAATGTATGATTAGTATTGATGTTTTAGCCTTGGAGTTATAGCAAGTGGAACATCCTACATTTTCCTTAATTATGGCTGGGCTGTAGTTCCCCTGCCAGGCAGTTGCTGCTGTTCAAAAACTGTGAAGCGGCTGTAGTGCTGAATCAGAACAAGAGGTTGGACCCCTACCAGTCATACAGTGATGACATGTCCTGCTATATACCATCACTTTATGATATAGAAACACCCTTTAAGCATATTGCTAACCATGTAGCGCCCTCCCAGGCAATGCACTTTCTCTATATGTTGTAATACTACTTTAAATCCCTTACCAACATATGGTATACAGTTACTTCATGAGATTGGTAACTGGGTTTGGAGCTCCATGCGTGGCAGGTTACAGCTGTTAATTACAAGCACAATCCAATATCAGCAGCACACTACTAGCACTAAAAAGCAATCAAAAGGCACATAGAAACTATTGGAAAAGCATTTCTGCTACGTTGAATACATGAAAATTTGAGGTCGTTAGTGTACATTTTTGATCAAAGCTGTAATAAGCCCACCGCCAATCGTCAAGGCGACCTCAAAACAGGTGGGTACCTACACTATTTATTACCAGAGAGGGGGAAGCCACTCCCCCATAAAAACATTCTAAAAAACAATATTTGTTCTGCACATCCAAAAATTTAAAAAAATAAATAAATAACATAGATGCACACTGGTGTGGCAGCAAAATATACGCACAATCCAATATCGCAAAGGCTTTTAAATCAACGCAGAGTACCTTGTAGCTGGAATCTGCTTTGGAGGTCTGAACAGGCAACAAGAGAGGTAGAAAATAGCGTGGGTTCCCACCTGTATTGAGGTCGCCTTGTCGATTGGCGGTGGGCTTATTAAAATTTTGATCAAAAATGTATACTAAGAGCCTCAAATTTTTATGCATGCAAAGTAGCAGAAATGCTTTTCCAATAGTTCCTATGTGCCTTTTGTTTGCTTTTTAGTGCTAATAGTGTGCTGCCGATATTGGATTGTGCTTATATTTTCCTGCCACACCAGTATGCACCTATGTTCATTGTGTTAAAAAAAACTTTTTTGGGTGTACAGACCAAATAATGTTTTTTACAGCTGTTAATTACAGCCAGACTAACAGCCGGAATTAAAAAAAATTAGATGCCACAGTAAATGCAACTTCGGCGTGCAAGGGACAAAGCAACAGTGCTCTGTACCATTCCCTTTCCCAATCTCCCCCTCCTCTACAAGAACGCGGGCTTCTGACCTGTTGTCATGGCAGCCAGGAGCCCACTGTAGGCCTCCATGGCTGCCATATTACTACTCCTGTTACACTCAACTATAGAAGAGCAATTATTGTACAATGTTCTGTAAAATATTACTGAGTGTGAAAACAGCAGGTCTGTCATAACTGTATGCTCAGTTAGGGCAGAATAAGGGACATAACAGGTTCCCATTAAGCATGGTGACCATTCTTAGGAACAAGGTGGAGCTTTCTGCTGTCCAATCTCTGTTTCTCTAACACCCTATCAAAATTCTCTTAGTGTGATGAGTTGCATAAAAGATTTTAGGCATACCCGAGACTTTGTAAAGGTTTTGTAATAACTCTCCAGATTTTTTAAAGTAATCTGTTCTCTAAGTCTTCTTTTGTGGAATCGGCCACTTATGTGTATGTGGAACAGAAATACTGTCAGCATTTTGGGTAACCTTTGCTACTGTGGCATCCAGTTGAGACTTTATTAAGTTTATGCAATGACCCAGATTTTTGTATTCTCTGTCATTAGTTTGTCACAGACAATAAGGACTGTTGGTTGAATATTTCATCACCAGCAGTTGAGCTACAGGTTGAAAAACCAGTTATGCCATAGTTTGGTCCCAAACAGATGAAAGAGATAGTGGGGCATATTTATCAATACTGTCTAATGCTTAGACAGTGTAAACTTAGATGAGACAGTCTCATGCATCAAATGTATAATAATTAGAGATGGGCGAATTTCCCGAAATTCGGTTCGTTCACTTCGCCGAATTTCTCTGCAAAAAATAACTTCGTTCCGAATTACTTCGGGAGGAATCACGTTAAAAAACAGCTATTTCCAGGCTGCACAGAGCCTGTAGGGTGCTGTAGAATGTTGTTCCATGCTTAAATATGCAGAGGGAGCTTGGTTTGGTCTTCATACAATGTTGTGTTTTAGTATGACACGCAGATGACTGCCGCCGCTCTTAGAATCGCTTCAGTCTAAAATTCCCTGGGCACTTAAGAGGGCAAAGCTGACCAAAAAACTGAAGGGGGAATGTAGCCTGATAGAGTCATGGCAGCGACAGCTGGAAAAAAACAAGCTGAAGGCTCAGGTGGCAACATCAGTGACAGAGTGTGGAGGTGACGGCGGCAGCCACAGCAGCATGAGGTCAGAGAGTGGCACAATGACATTCTGGAGGTGGCAAAAACAGGAGTAGGCCACAGAGTGGCACAATGACACAGTGTGGAGTTGGAGGCATCAACAGCAGCAGCAACAGGAGGTCAGACAGTGGCACAATGACATTCTAGAGGTGGAAAAAACAGGAGTAGGCCACAGAGTGGCACAATGACACAGTGTGTAGGTCACGGCAGCAGCCACAGCAGCAGCATGAGGTCAGACAGTGGCACAATGACACAGTGTGTAGGTCACGGCTAGCAGCCACCAAGAAAAAAGGCCATGGCGGGCCCAGACAGGGGCCCAAAATTTGACACGGTGTAGCTCCCCGGCAGCAGCCACAGGCAGCAGCATGGGGGTAAAGACAGTGGGCAAAAAAGGGGGGGGGGAAACTTTTTTTTCGGGAGGTGGAAAAAAAAACGGGAAAATAGGCCCACAGAGTGGGACAATGACACAGTGGTGGGTCCCGGAAAAGCGGCCAAAAGCAGCGCATGAGGTCAAACAATGGAACAATGACAGAAGTGTGTAGGTCACGGCAGCAACCACAGCGGCAGCTGAGGTCAGACAAGGTGGCAAAATGAAATTCTGGAAGGGTGGAAAAAAAACGGGGAATGGGGCCCACAGAAGTGGGTCAATGACACAGTGGTAGGTCAGGGGGCAGCCGGGCCCAAGCAGCGCAGGGAGGTTCGGACAGGGGCAAAATGACAGAGTGTGAAGGTCAGGGGCATCAGCCACAGCAGCAGCATGAGGTCAGAAAGTGGCCAATTGACACAGTGTTTTAGGTCACGGCAGCGGCCACAGCGGGAAAGGGTTTTTGAGGTCAGACATTTGGCACAAGACACGTGTGTAGGTCAGGGGCAGCAGCCCACAGCAACAGCATGAGGTCGGGGACAGTGGCACAATGACAGAGTGTGTAGGTCACGGCATCAGCCACAGCAGCAGCCATGAGGTCAGACAGTGGCACATTGACATTCCTGGAGGTGGCTAAAACAGGAATAGGACCAAAGAGTGGGGACAATGACACAGTGTGGTAGGTCACGGCAGCATGCCACAGCTTGCAGCATGAGGTCAGACAGTGGCACAATGACACAGTGTGTAGGGTCAGACGGCAGCGCACAGCAGCCAGCATGAGATCAGACAGTGGCTACAATGACATTCTGGAGGTGGCTCAAAAACTGGTGTAGGCCACTGAGTGGCACAAAGTCAGAGAGTGAGGTTGACGGGCTGGCAGGCAGCATTGAGGTCAGACAGTGGCACATTGACAGAGTGTGGCAGCGTGGGTGGGCAATATCAGTCCCTGGTAAAGATGTTGGTGGCAGATGGAGAAATGTCAGCAGATGTGTGGCATCAGGCGGGTGGCGGGGCATAGAGTAGTGGCTGATGGCAGTTAGTTTGAACCCAGACTCATTTTCACAGTTTGGGTGAGGCATCATGGCTGATGTAGTCTGACGCCTAAGGCATTGGTGTGTGGAAATCTGGCCGAGAAATCCTTGCCTGATTCAATCTTGACAAAAGGTCTCGTTCGGTTCCACATTTCCCGTGACACAGCGGTGTCTCTTGGGGTATTGATGGCCACCGCCGCATGAACACACGCTCTGATTTGCCACACTCACTGGCCCGGGCAGGGACAGCGTTCTCACTGCCAAACTCGCAAGTTGCAACCACACATCCAGTGTGGGCTGCCAGTAGTCCAGGAATCTTCTATATGGGGTAGGCAGAGTGCTGTCCAAGTAGGCCACCACCTGTTGGTTCAGGGTCTGCCTCTAAGGCCTGTGCTGCTGGCGGACCTGCCCTCCTCATCTAGGCGGGTGAGGAAGCTGCCATCAGTGGACTCCAGTCTTTGGTTGCTGCTTGAAGGAGTTGGTACTGCACTCCGACCCGCCGCCCCCACTTACTTCCAGAGCAGCGGCGAAAGTAGAGTGTAGACGTGATGCACTGAGAACCTCCCGGTCTAGACCTGTCAGAGGAGGGCGATGACGACATAGGCTAGCGGCCAAGAATGTCTACTGGAGGATTTTCCCCTATAGTATTTGAGTTTGATCCTCCTTTCAATTAGTGGGGATTAAAGGACTCCCCATTTGGACGGTAGCGTGAGGGTCCAATAGGGTGGAGAGCCAGAAGTCATCCTCTGCCGGAATGCTGACTATTTGGCTGTTCACTAGCCAGGCAATTAAGCATGCTGCGGGCCATCTGGACGCAAGTGTACTCCGAGGGGGCTCCCTGCCTCATCTCCACTGTATACTCGCCACGGTGTCTTGAGGTCATCTGCCTCGTCTTCACTCATTCTCCATCCTCCACATCCTCAGCTGCTCCTGACTCCTCTCCTCTTGTTACCTCCCTGGGTAGAAATCCTAATTCATTTCACCAGTACAATGCTACGCTTCCATTGTCCTCTCCTCCTTATCCTCATTTCATCCCCACCGGATTCATGTGGTCCGCGAAGATGTAGTCGCCACGTCTGTCAGTCCCATGCCCAGACAGATTTTTTTCAGCCCATCTGTTCCTGGAGGCGTGAGAGAGCGAGTTGGAATGACGTTATTCATCCGTAGTCCTGGTGGACTGACCAAATAATGTGGCACTCCTCAGAATGGCCTCAACTTAACAGGCAGGTGTCCACGCATGAGCTGCACTGGCTGGACATCAAAGTTACACAGGGGAATACTCTCCTGTTCGCCTAGATCATCAAAAAATCGCGTTAATGCCTTTCTCTGTTCATACAGTCGGTCCACATGTGCAGCTGGCAATTCCAGACGGGTGGAAACATCGGATTCAGAGTGTGCTGGGGGAGGCCGTTCTGTTGTTTTTTCCCGCTTGCAACTCCCCGAAGGAGGGTGATTCTGGCTTTGTAGGAAATGCGATGAAGTGCTCATGCCACAGTTTCCTGGCCATTTTCAGAATTCGTCTGAAGATCGGTGGAAGACTTCGGCACCTTTTCACAACCAGATTGACAGACGTGCGGCATGCAGGGCGCATGGACCATCCCTCCTCAGTGCAGCCGCGGACACCTTGTTCCTCACCTTTGTCCGTCACCCATGTTCCGTTTTGCAGTTGGGCGGCGGAGAAAAGCCTCACATCGATTTATTGTCTGTATGCGCGCGGAGAGCAGTTCCTCTGCCCTGTGTCGACTATCGGTTCGCCGAGGAAGCCAGGTGTGAACTGCGTCGACACGCTGTGCCTCTACAAATGTGGGTATGATGGTAACAGTACTTGTGGAGGATGAGGTGGGTGGTGGTGGTGGAGTAGGAGGACGTGGGACCATTGGCGCAGGGAGCCGCAGTTTGACAACGTGGAGGAGAAAGGCGAGAGTCTCCTGTCCAAGTTGTGGTGTTTGCCTGGTGGGGCCAGATGCACATTCACGCCAGCTGGGCCGGTAAAGGACATGTTACTGGCGTCTGGACGTAGTTACAGCTCCAGTCGTCCACGCTGCCGTGCACCTTGAAACAAAAACCGATAAGACCAGAATGGCCTGGCCCACCCTTCTTTTCTACATATTTATGAACTGTTGTTACTGCCTTTTTGGAAACAGAAATTTACGGCTTGGAACTCTCCATCTCGGCTCTGGCACAAGCCCAATTAGTTCTCTGAACGGTTTGCAGAGTCGCCGCTTACATTTGGATAGGAGGGACTGCAGCTACCAACGACTTGGACAGGAGTAGGATGGTTTGACGCATACTCGTGTCTCTTGCAATCGCCTCGCTGAACGACTGCTGCGCCGATGAGTTAGCGAGGAGCAGGAGCATCTGGACCAGGAGATGATGGCAAAGAGAAACAGCTCCCTTGCTGCAGAGGTGGTGGAGCCTTGAATGGCTGCATGGCAGATGGTGCCAGCTGGGCGAGTGCTGCACTGCTGTTGCTGTGGCGGCAGGATGGACAAACACCATCTGAGCCAAGTTTCTCCCAGGCACCGGATGGTGACGCGCTGATGTGTTGATGAAGGGCCCGTCTGGTTGGTGCACCAACGTTAGCTCCTGGCCACGCTTCACTTTCTGCCTTCAGATAACTACATATACCGTATCGGACTCCTTCGGTGTCTTAGCAAAGAACTGCCACAAGCCGAGTATCGATTTTACTGCAAACACTCCGCACTGAGTGGATACTGCCGCCGCTGCCTCGCTGAGCCCCTGTGCACACTACTTTCTTGGACCTGCGAAGCGGTTTTTTACTCCGTGGCGCTTGGCCTCCGACCCACACTGCTGCTTTCCTGCTGACCCCACAGGTAAGGCCACACGACCCACTTGCTGGCTGCGCCGCTGTCCTGCACGCGGCAGCTCGAGCCCCTCTTCTCCCAAGACGGTTAATGCAAGCCCTTGCGCATCCCCCGGCTCCCAAGTGCGGTCGGCGGCTACATCATCATCTATTTGTGTTTCATAGTCACTGCTGTCCTCTTCACACAGTCTTGGTATGCAAGAGGGCTGACCCCTCACAGACATGACACTCTCAACATCTATATTGTGGGACCGGGGTGGGGCTTAACTCCAAGAAGCAGGGGATATTGGCCCCATTACTTCGCTGCCAAGTAGCTACTGACTGCCTCCTCCTTAAATTGTTCATCTCGCTATATAGTGGCGCTGAGCCCAGAACACACTTAGTAATAAGTCTTGGATAAAGGGAAACCGGATGGGACAGAGGCGGGTTGAGGACAGCAGTCGTCGTTAGCGATGAGTGCCCGATGACTCAGCTCCCGGGCCTATGCCATAACTAAGGGTCTGTGTTCTGTCTGTTCCCTACCGACTCTTGGCTGGGGTTGTCAGATGTCATCTGGGAGGTAAGTGGGGCATGACCTAGGTCAACCAATCAAGAAAACCCTTGGGGTTGCTAGTCAGCACACTGGACCGGCTTAGATGACTAGCAGCAGGTTGTGGCCCCTCACCGAGTCGACCCCTGCTGCGACCGTTTCCACCCTTGCTGTGCTGCGACACTGGATTGTTATGTGCCCTATGCACACTCGCAGTGTGGAAGAGCCTGTCCACCTCTCTGTCTGGACATACTGTTTGTTCTAAAATGTCAGACACTGTTGATGAAGATATCTGTATATACTCACACCCTGTATTTGACTCCAAATGGAAACCCAGTAAACAAGATTGGGTAACCCTTGGATATAAATTGCGCTCCACAACATGGGCAGGAAAAATTGACTTGTATGTGCCGTTTTAAAAACCTCTGTGAGTATTTTACTGAATATAAAGCACAAACAGGGCTTATTAAACTTCGGATATGAATTTGCAATCACAAACCTACGATGCTTTGATAGAGTGTTACAATGGCGTGTTTTTCTTAAGCTACACAACAAGAGAAAAAATTTGTAAGATTTACCTTCGCTTTTGTGAATTTTGCTACAGGTTAATTTTAATTTTCTTGGCGGTTGAAAAGAAGACGGGTTTTTTTGTCACTCACTGCAGGAAAACAACGCTTAATTAACCCCTCGGATTGTATTGCGCTAAAGAATTGAGCTGCCACAAACTACTCTATCTGTTGTTGCGTTGTCTACTTATGCAGTGTTTTCTCGTACACAACAAGAGAAAAAAATTCTTATTAACCTCTCGGCTTGTGGAATTATGCTACAGGAAAATTGTATTTTTGGCGGTGTAATAAGTCGGTTTAATTTTTGTCACCACAGCAGAAGAAAAATGCTTAATTTACCCCTGGATTGTAAATTGCGCAAAAGAAATCTTGTGTCTGCACTAAATCATAGATTTTGTAGCTGTGTTGTATACTATTGCGTGTTTTCTTCGGCTACACAACAAGTGAGAAAAAATTGTAATTAACCTTCGCTTGTGAATTAGGGACTACAGGAAAATTTTAATTTTGCGCGGTGAAAAAAGACGGTTTATCTTTGTCACCACAGCAGAAAAACAACGCTTAATTAACCCCTGTATGTAAATTACGCAAAAGATGAGCAGCCACAAACTACCTAGCCTTTGTAGCGTGTGACAATTGCGTGTTTTTCTAGCTACACAAAAAGAGAAAAAATTGTAATTTAACCTTCGATTGTTGAATTAGGCTACAGGAAAATTTAAATTTTTGGCGGTGAAAAAAAAGGAACGGTTATTTTAGTCACCACGCAGAAAAACACGCTTAATTTACCCTGGATGTAAATTGCGACAAAAGAATTGAGAGCCGCGGAAACTACTAGCTTTGTAGCGTGTTACAATGAGCGTGTTTTTCTACGCTACACAACAGAGGAAAAAATTGTAATTAACCATCACTTGTGTATTAGGCTACAGGAAAATTTTATTTTTTGGCGCGGTTGAAAAAAAGACGGAGAAGATTCTTGGACGTCACCACAGCAGAAAAAACAACGCTTAATTAAAACCCTGGATGTATAATTGCGGCAAAAGAACATGAGCAGCACAAAATGAAAGTGGTAATTTGTGATTGTAAAAACGCTTGTTCTCTTTAAAGGAATATAAACAGGAACAGGCTTAGATCTACCCTCTTGGAATATTCAATTGTGCTTGATGATGAGCAGATAGCATTAAAAATGTATATGCGCTGCAGTGCGACGCACACTGGACTTTGATCCAATACACAAAAAAATCATGATATAGAAACATTAAGAGAACAGTCTCTGAGACAAGCTGAGAATCCCACAGAAAATTTCGCTCTGTATAAAAATCAGTTCTTCAGTAAGAGCTATCACAATCAGCCGCAGCAGCACCTTCCCTGATCAGTACAGTGAGAGGAGTGTGAGCTCCCAGCGTCGCGCCTGAAAGTGCGCCTGAAAGTACGATCCTTTCAAACATCTGGCATCTGGTATACCTTGCATAGTAAATGAAAAATGCACCGAAAAAGGCGCATCGCGTAACTGAGGTGCATAACGTTTCATTACTAGCGGATGTAGTGCGCCTCAATAGGCGCATTGCGTTATGGAGGCGCACAGCCTATCATGGCTACTCTATTTTATGCGCCTTTTTAGGCACATTAAAATGCGTTGAGCCCGATGTATAATGCGCTTAGTTTTGGTATATTACAGTTCATTTATATCGAGAATATGGCGTCAAAGAGTATTTTTGGCGCAAAACTGACCAAAAAAACGGTGCTTGCGCATTGAGACATGTCACCTATAATCCACATAGTGCACATTTTCTTTGTCGCAAGTTGCCTTGATAAGTGTGCCCCAATGACTTTATAAATAAGTCTAAATAAGGGATTTGGGCAACCATTAGTGGAGCCTGTGGGTTATGTAAAACAGTTACCAGCATCTCAATCTGATCTTCACCCTGAGATGTGGTCTTTTTCACCTGATCTCTTGCCATCCAATAGGCAATAAGAGTATTCTACAGACACTTACTAGGACAGAATATGAAGGATAGAAAAGAGTCACTTGTGTATGGTATCATTTGCTTTGCAAACTTGTAATAAGACTCCTTTACTACATGTTTGCAATGAAGTGTTGTTTATCACGATCCTGTAAATCAGGTGTGTCTAGTGAGACCTCAGCATTTTAGTACTGCAGAATTCTGCTACAGCTATAGTACTCCAGGATAGGGCAGCATAACAAGTATTCAATTGCAACATCCAGATACAGGCGATTTTTCAAATTACTCCAGCTGAAAAAAATTGTTATGTACAGTGTGGAATATAAAACAAAGTATTAACGCTTATGGATTAGCAGGAAGCACAAATGACTTTGTCTGGTACTCTCCAGATGAGGTTTCTGAATGTTCATTGATCTCTTTAGTTTCCGGGACTGTGGATACAGTCTGATTGGATAATAAAACGACCGTTGCTTTCAGATCATCAACTTTATATCCTAAGTTCAAGATAAAAGTAATCTATGTTATACACAACACACATTGGGGGAGATGTAGCAAAAGCAGTTCAAGTGAGAAATGAAGCATTTACCTTTTGGCAACCAGTTCTTTTAATTTTCCAAAAGATCTCTAAAAATGATAAATGGAATCTACAAAAGTCTGCAACTTTTTACTCGTTCTAGTTCTAAAAAAAAATTGTAGTGATAAATAGTCTAGACACAGAAAAGGCAGTTTTCCTCCTGCCCACATTTTATTCATTAACCCTAAAGGTGTTAATCTGGCGTGTAAATGCGAGTTTTCTTAGGGAGTGATGAAACATTTTCCACCCCTCAACAATTTTTTTCTTTTTTTAATCAGAAGTTCCACAATGCAGAAATCTCAAGACTTCTTTTAGCTTATCTACTTCAGAGCCCGACACTTAAAAGCATAGTAACAGTCTAACTGGTACAGTAGCTATTGTACAGCCAGTTCTGGTTTAACCCATGTAGACACATTCACCTATGGCCACATGGTTTTGAACTAGATTTTATGGCACATTATACTTACAGGCTGTTTTCTAGTCAGTATATTAAAATGGGGAAACTGTAATGAGAGCCTTGAGCTAAACTTTCAAGAAACATTTTTATAAAACGGTTACTTTTTAAAATCATAACAAAAACACATGTATTTACTTTATGGTGATGGCCATTAGTTTGAATTAATGCCGCCAGAGCGGGTTAAATAAGGATTTGTCTACCCATGGGGCTCAAAAATCAATTGAATTGTCTCTTTAGACGTCAGCAGTAGTGTTGAGCGATTACGTTGGCTATCGAACCAGTCGGAGCTGATAGGTCGAATAGTCGGCACCATCGATATGGTTTTTAGTTAGTGAGCTGTCGATTTGAGCGTGGACCATAAAGTCTAAATATGGATGTGCAACAAACTACCTTCATTCTTACACCAAAATGGGGCTGGAGAAGCTGGAATTAACAGCTCAACAGTCAAAACATGGATCCTGCTACATCTTAGGCAACACACTTAGGTTCATAACAAAGCCGACAGAAAAAAAGTCACAACACCTTTCCTATCCATGTCTTGTACACAGCCATGACCCTTAAAACATGCCATCACCACAAATTTACAAGTGCAGAAGGCCGTTATGATTTGAACATCATTTTACTTTGAACTGGACATGAATTAATACTGTCAGGAACGCAGCATAAGCCCCAAACCTGCATGACCCCCACATTTTAAATGTGCGGAAAAAGAGTTTTCAACCACTCATTTTTAGTTTTCACTGGCATTGACTATCCTGTCATGGGCCACAGCATGAGACCCCACCTCAATCTGATGACCCAGATTAAAAAGTGCCGGAAATGAAAAAGGAAGTCTTTCAACCACCATTTTAGTTTCTATGGACATTGACCGTATAAAATGTCCTGGAACCGCAGTATGACTATTAATCCCTGTCTGACCTATCCAGAATTAAAAAGTGGCGGGAAAAGGAGTCTATTGAACACCATTTTAGTTTCACTGACACTAAATATATCTGGCCTGACCCAGAATGACCAAAATTTAAAACCTGACTGACCCAGATTAACAAAGATGCGGAAATAGGGAGTCTTTCAAACCACCCATTTTAGTTGAAAATGGACATTGACTAAAATGTCCAGGACGCAGTCATGAATTAAAACCTGTCTGTCCCAGATAAAAAGTGCTGGAAAAGGAGTCTTTCAAACCACCATTGTTATGTTGAATGGAATTGATCTGAACTGTCCTGTGCACAGCATGACTCCTGGGCCGGAGGTGGCGTCCGTAATCTATTAACACGCAGGTTTAAATGCCATGATGACGACTAGCAACGAAAATGTCGTGCTGAAGAGAGTGCGGAAGCGGAAGTGTGGAGAATCCAGCTTCCTATGTACACAGTCAAGACCTGGGTAGCGGCTTGCCCCTCCGTGATGAGTTGCGGACCAATTGAGCTTCACTTGGAAATACTGGTGGTTAACGCTCTGTTCACCAGGTGCTTTTTCTTGGCATTCTTTCTTTCATTTTACTCAACGTGTGGAGGAAATTGTCTCTGTATTTGGTTTATGTCGTGCTCCATACTCCATGTTCTAGCTGATACAAACTACATTGGTCAGTTTTCTCTTGTACCTCCTTGTACAATTAGTGTGAAATTTTTTTACCAGTATTTTGTTACACTGCAGTTTTTTTAGTTGTTTACTCTTACGAAAACTCATTTTTAAAATAGGATGGAATCCACCATGTCTTTGTTTCTCTCTTTTTTAATTGTATATAAATAGGTTGTCTAATACAGGGTTGATTGCTATGTTAACAGATTTGCAAAAACAAGTCATTTTAACTAACTGTGTCCATACAGTGTCTACCTCTTCCTGTTTCTGATCACTTGAGCCACTCAATTGTGAAGACAAATGTCTGTTTAGAAAACAACATTTTTTTTATATAGGCCCTGTATTATCGTACATATCAATGCAAAATGACCAAAAATTTTCAAAGCATGAACTTGAGCACTTTGGACATTGTTGAAGAACAAATGTTGTTAGAAACACATTTTTTTTATAATATGGACTGTATTATAGGCTTTCAAGCAATGCCCCCAAAAATTCGAAGAACATGACCTTGAGACTTTGGAAATGTGAAGTACAAATGTCTTTTTAAGAAACACACATTTTTTTTTATAATAGAGACCTGTTAGTATCGCTGCATTTCAAAGGCAAAATGCCCCAAAAAATTCACATGCAATGACCCTTGAGCCCATTTTGGACAATTGTGAAGAAAAATGTTGTTAGAAAAAACATTTTTTTTAATATAGGACCTGTAAGTATTGCGGCTTTTCAATAGCAGCCATGACCAAAAAATTATAAAAATGAATTCTCAGCCACTGTTAAAAATTGTCGAGGGAGGAAATGCCATTAAAAGCATATTTTGTTCCAAAAGGACCATAATTATGGCTGTTCTCACAGCAAATGACCTCAAAACATTGACAATGCGGAAAACTTCTTAAGATTAAGTGGAGTAAATGGAAATACGGTGTTGTCATGAAACCTTCGTGCTCTTTTACAGTCTCTCACAGCACAACACAAAATGAAAAACTGTTGGGAGAATAAAAAATTGCAGTAAGTAAATGATCAATTAATAAAAAAAGTTTTCAAGAGTACCATTCTGTTTGAAATAGGAATGTGAAGTATCGACCAACGGCAAATAATCGGGGACCTCGGCAATCAATTGAGCGGTGCACAATCATTTATCAGAGATCCATGCCGGTTCATCTTGATGAAAGTCAAACGTTCACTTTATCTGTGCACAGGCCGGATGGTTTGTCGGTTTAATGACTCCTCAGCTGTGTGAAGGTCGCTAGATATGACGCTGGCCGTGGGCAGGACAACAACCTCTATGGCTGCGTGCGGTGCGAGCCAGCTCGGGCATTCGTCCATTTTGGATACCCAGAAGTCTATTGGGTCCGGAAACCACATACAAAAACATCGGTGTTGAGACGCAGATGAGTCCGGTGCACCATGTTCTTAGCGGTATCTCTGTGTGTTGTACTGTGTGCCCATGATTGCATGCGTTGGTGGAGGTGTAAATAAAGATCTGCCAGAGCGTCACCAATGTAGGATTCTGCCACCTTGATGCTGCTGACGCTACGCCTACTTGGCACTCTACTGCCTTGCAGTCGCCATGATGTTGTTTGTTCACCGTGACATTTTGCGGGAAGTGAAGCAGACGCAGCAACAGATGTCTCCAGTTGATCAATCAGCAAGAGTCTCCATTTCTGCCAATTTTACTCTCTATTTGGGTGGTGGGTGGAAGGACAAGGTGCTTGAGTTTTGTTTTGTACGGGGATCCCATCGAGCGGTGGCACCCAGTACTGTTGTTCTTTTGATGGCCCTTAAGCGAGGCATCATGTTGGAGGAACTGGAAGCATCTCAGCACTCATGTGAGAGAGGAGCCTTGATTTCCACAAGCATTGCGGCTCGAGGGGGATAGCTCAAAACTGATTCTTCCCTGTTTTCACTTCTACCGCTCAAATTCGCGCACAAACCTCTTTCCAAGGACAGGGACGTCCGGTAAATCGGTTGTTTGGAATACTCTGCCTCCCTCTCCTTGCTGCCTCCGGCCACCAGCTTCAACACAGCCCCTTGACTTGCCTGAGGATGTGCACCCTGAGAGCTGAATTGTGCCACTTGCACTAGCTTGGACCAGAACACTGCCTAATGAAGACAAGATGAAATTTGTGAAACTGTTGGGCCTTGTGGATTTGACGGAGAGAAGGTCCGTTGTCCGCTCTGTGTCCGTCTCCTCCTCCGTACGACTGGCAGGGACCTGTTGTTTCAGTGAGTGTCCACGATAGTTCCAGAACTAAGATCCACACTGCTCATGCTGACAAGGGCAATCGTCAGACATGACCATATTCTGGGGCCTTCTTCAAAACTTGGCAAGGATGGTGTCTGAGCTCTTTCACTGCTCGACTACCGGTGGTCAAACACCCGAGGTCCGCAACGCTGCTTTGTCAGGCATGTGCTCATTTTCGTACTGCGTAATGGCATTTGCGCTGCTGCCAAATGCTGGAGCATGTGGAGCGGTTGGTGGAATTCAGCAATGTCGGCCCCAACCGTACAAAATGAGCGCGTTCGACGGGAGAGGCCGAGTTGAGCTGCAACGCAGTCAGGCGCGGGACGAAGCAGGGTGGCGAACGGCGGGAAGTGCGAACTTAGACTTTGAGCCATTCTCAGCAGGCAGTCAGACTGGGTAGCTCTTAGAAAATTTCTGGAACGACAAGATTCATGACATGTGCAATGGCATAGGGGGGATGTGCTCCGGTACGGAATGGCGTCGCGGGGGGACAGGGGAATCCCCCGGTGGGCCCAAGCCGTGAGGGGCCGGAGGCAGTGCCGTCGCTACCGGGGCCGTTCGCGCATCGGTCAACTGAACGCGGGACCGCGTTCTCCAGAGCGCTTCAGAGACGAGAACCAGGGAGGATAGTTAGGGGGTACTTGTTTCCGGCTCCCGGTGGCTGCGCGGTATTTGTCAGGGAGAGCAGACAGTCACTAGCGCATGCGCTCTGACTTGATCTCCCCGGCAGGCTGAAAGGCATTAGGCCTTCAGCTGCCGGGCGCCCAGGCCACTATGATGAAGTATGCGACGCTGAAGGTGACGTCACTTCACAGCGCCGCTATGAAGGGCGGCAATACTGAGCCAAGGTTATATGGCAGCACGGAGCGGCCGGGGAATGTCAGGAAGCGGGTAGCGGAGCGGGAGAACAGGGTTAAGTGATTGATTGTTTTTTTTTTTTTTTTTTTTTTTTAAATAACTACAGGGGGGCTCTGGATATAATGTGGGGGAACCGTGGTAAGGGGGGACTGGTACTATGGGGGGGAACTCTGGTTAAGGGGCGGGACCCTGGTACTATGAGGGGGACACATGGCTAGGGGGGTGGCTATGTATTGGGGGGACACTGGCTAAGGGGGGCCCTGTGATACTCTGGGGGGGGACAATGGCTAAAGGGGGGCCTGGCTACAAATAAGGGGCGGACACTCGGTAAGGGGGGGGATATGGACTTTATGCGGGGGGACAATGGCTAAGGGGCGGTTTGGCTACAATGGGGGGGAACCCATGGTAAGGGGGGCTCTGGCTACTATGGGGGGGGCCACTGGCTAGGGGGGCCCTGGGGTTACTAGGGGGGGATACTGCTAAGGGGGGGCCTGGCTCTATGGGGGGACACTGGCTAAGGGAGGCTCGGGGTACGTTGGGGGGGACTGGATAAGGGGGGCCTGGATGTAGGGGGGCCCTGGCTTACTTTGGGTGGGACTAGGTAAGGGGGGGCCCCTGGCTACTACTGGGGGGACATGGCTAAGGGAGGGCCATGGATACTATGGGAGGACTGGCTCAAGGGAGGGGCTCTGGCTACTAGGGGGAGGACACAGGCTCACTGGGGGCTCTGGTTTAGGGGGACACTGGTAAGGGGCGGGCCTGTACTGGCGGGGGGATGCTACTAAGGGGGGTCTGGCTATTAGGGGGACATGGCTATACTTAAGGGGGCATGGCTCATAGGAGGGGAGACTGGCTTCTAGGGAGGGAGTTGGCCTACAAGGGGGGGCTCTGGCTACTGGTGGGGGGGGGGGGGGGGGTCTGGCTACTGGGGGGGACACTGTACTATGGGGGTTGACTACAATGGGGTGTGGCCCTGACTCAAGGGGGGGGCTGGCTACTAGGGGGATGCCCTGGCTACAAGAGGGGCCTAGTACTATGGGGGGGCCTTGGGCTACCTACAGGGGGGCACTGGCCACCTACTATGGGGGGCCATGGCCACCTAACTGGGGACGTCACCAGGCTATCCTACAATGGGGAGCCTGGCTACCTTACATGGAGGGCCTGGTACATACATGGGGCCCTGGGACTACAAGGGGGGCCTCGTCTCCTACAAGGGGGACTCTGGCAATCTGAAGGGGGCTGATACACTACAGTGGGGCATCCTGCATACACTAATGTGGGGCCCAGCTACCTAGTAGCGGGCGGCCATGCATAAAGAGGGAGGTCCTGACTACTTAAGGGGGCCTGACTAAACGGGTAGGTATCTGGTACCTATCAGGGGGCCGACTACAAGGGCGGGCTTCGGTCTACACTAACCAGGGGGCCCTTACTGCAGGGGGAGTATCTGGCTACTACACGGGGCCTGACAACAACGGGGGCTCCTCCTGGCTACCCTAAAACACTTATGGGGCTTCTGATACCTACACATTAGCTTAACGGGGGGGCCTGACTTCCTGCCACACTCCTAAAGGGCCCCCTAACTCCTGTGTATGACTACTAAAGGAAGGACCTAATTGCCTGTATATATAAGGAGACCCTAACTGTCTGTAATAGTACCTAAGGAGACCTTATCTGCCTGTATAGTACCTAAAGGGGGTCCCTAACTGCTTGCAGGCACTATTTAAAGGGGAACTAACTACTAAAGACTTACCCTTATCGTGGTGAAAAACCTACCTAAAGCTAACATAACTGGGGTCAAAACCTAACTGTGCCTGTCACTTGTCATTAATGGGGCTGCTTATGTACTGGGGCTAATTACCTACACACCTGTGGCTAGGCTACCACACACATACCTACCTGGGGCTGGCCTAGCAACATTTATAGACGGGGGTCTACCTCACCTAAATAGGGGCCTATCTAGTCTACTGTGCCTCTCCCACCTCACAAACTTAGGATACTATGCGTGTACCCGCTCACCCTGGGTGAGTTTTAGAAGCTGCGTGGGTATATGTAAAGAAATGCTGGAAAAATTGAGGATTCTAAGATATTTTTGGTGTATTTTATGCAGGGGGGGGAATGAGTTGTACGGCGGGACCAAGTCATCATGCGATGTGGAACAGATGCAGATGAAAAAGGGAATCGGAAACGGATCATGAAGACGATGAGAAATCGATCAGACGTCTTGGTGAGTCCCTGAATCAAGGGTTATGTTTTATATTGTAATATGATGGTGACCTTAGAGGTGTCTCGACCTTATTGTAGTCTTATATGGCGGTTGTTGTAAGGCTTTATACTGAGCTGGGTTCTGATCTTACTGTTTGGTCTCATATATGGTTGTGCTTGTAGATTATACTGAGCTGGTGTTACTGACTTATTTGGTCTCAAATATGGTTGTGTTGTTGGTTCTACCTGAGTGGTGTCTGACCTCGATGTGGTCTCGTATATGTGCGGTTTGTTGTAGGTTATAATGAGCTGGTGTTCGACCTCTATGTGGTCTCTATATGGCGGTGTTGTAGGTTATACTGAGCTTGTGTCCTGACCTCTAGGTGGTCTCTCATATGGCGGTGTTGTAGGCTATATACTGATGCTGGTGTCGACCTCTATGTAGGTCTCTATATGAGTGTGGTGTTGTAGGTTATACCTGAGTGATGTCTGACTCTGTGGCTTTCATATGGTGTTGTTGTAGGTTTACCTGAGCTGGAGTTGACCGTATCGTGGTCTCTTACTATGTTGTAAGTTTATATTGGGCGGTGTATCGTGGCAGGGCACCTGTGTCCTGATGTAAACGCAAAAATGAGAGGAACACTGACCTGTGATAGGAGTAACTTTTGTTCCTTGCTGGTGTTTATTTTATAGGTAGGCTGAGGTGCGGTGTACAGGGAACGTGGAGGGGGGATATTTGTATGTGGTGGAGGGGGATATCTGTTGTGGGTTGGAGGGGGCTATATTGAATGTGGGTGGAGGGGGGAAATTGAATGTGGGTGGGGGGTGATATTGTATTGTGGTGCGGGAGGGGGATCAATTGTATGCGCGGTGGAGGGGGGTATTGTATGTGGGTGGAGGGGATATTGTA
Organism: Phyllomedusa bahiana; assembly: GCA_025379985.1. Classification (NCBI taxonomy): domain Eukaryota; kingdom Metazoa; phylum Chordata; class Amphibia; order Anura; family Hylidae; genus Phyllomedusa; species Phyllomedusa bahiana. Next base: position 29,600 of record JAODAL010026330.1, on the reverse strand, counting down.
TGTGGGTGGAGGGGGATATTGTATGGGTGGAGGGGATATTGTATGGGGGTGGTGGGGGAGATGGGTGGAGCTACTTAGCCCTGTGTCTATGATATGTTAGACTGACAAATGTATAACTACATTGTACTACACAATACAGTTCTGTTTTGCACACTGTATTATGTGGTAAAATGGGCGCATTTATGTCTGAGAGGCCGGTAATATTTTAATGTACAGTAGGGTGGGCCCCCGAGATCATTTCCCCTGTGGGCCCCAGACACCCCAGTCCGACACTGGATGTGCTCGAGCCGACCGATCTTAAGGGCGACCAGCAGATTTTGACCGTTATCGCACACCACCTTGCCTGGCACAAGGTTCTTGTCACCCAGCCAGCGCTCGGTCTCGTTGCGGAGAGCCGTCCACAGCTCCTGACCTGTGTGGGGACGGTCTCCAAGACAGATTAATTTCAACACGGCCTGGTTTCTCTGGGCACGTGATGCCACCAGAGGACCTTGGGGGAAAGAACCCTGCACCATCCCTGCGGTTCTGAAGAGCATGCACCGAGCCTGAGAGCCACTGTCACCCCCAGGGACATCCACCCAGCTCACCCAGTGAGCTGTCACAGAGATATAGCGGCCTTGGCCGTGCTTACTAGTCCATGTGTCGGTGGGTCAGATGGACTTTTCGGACACAGATGCAGACAACACGCTTGAAATTTTAGATGACACGTGGCTGGCCAGGGCAGGGACGACTTTTCTGGAAAAGAAATGCCTGCTCGGCATCTGGTATTGGGGGCAGGCGAGGGCCATGATGTGGCGGAACCCATCTGTGTCCACCAGATGGAAAGGCAACATTTCCAAGGCCAAAAGCCTGGCAATGCCGACATTCAGGCTTTTGGCTTTGGGATGGTTTGGGTTAAAGTGTTTCTTCTGCTCCCAAACCTGGAAGACAAGAAGGCTGACTGCTAGAACTGGCCGCTGTACGGCGTGCAGGTCGTCAAATGGCGGAAGGAGAAGGGTAGGATGGGTCTCTGGGTGGTGCTGGTGGTCGCGGGCGACGGTGGAGGCTAAAGCGGAGGCTGATCCCTGATCATGACTCTGAGAGACATGGGCAGCTGAGGAACGCTTGGTGGTGGCGGAGGAGGCGGAGAAGGAGGGTGTGACAGTGGTTGGGGGCCCCGGCGTGGGTCGGGCCTTTTTTTTTGGCCCAATTTGTTGCCTTCTTTTCCCAAATCTGATTGGGCTGATGTAAATAGAAATTTTTGGTGGGGGGTTAAACCCCCAAAGGGTTTTTCTTCCCTCAATTTGCGTTAAACCCCAAAGGCGGCTTTGGGAAATTTTTCGTGGGGGGAATTAGAGGCTTGGCCCAAAAAAGGCCCCGGGGTTTTGAGAGGTCCAAACCGGGGGGGTTCCCGGGGGACCGCGGCTGGGAAATTTCATATAAAGGGAAACTTCTGCGCCGCCCTCTCGCTTTTTTGAGGCGGAAACCCTTTTCTGACAAAACCCCATCGTTTTCCCTCCTGGGCCTCAGTGTTTTAAAAGCGCTCCCCAAAGCAAATTTGTGAAAAGACCACTTTTGGGGAATCCCCCAATTTGTTTTTTTTCATAAATCATCAAAAAAGGGTTTAAAACTTTGTCGTCCGGGACTTTCTGCTTCCGGAGCTGCGGGTCAAGCAAGAGGGACTGCAAGGCGTTGCCAAAACCGCCCGGGTTTTTTGGGCCTTTTAAACCGGTTTCCCTTCTTTTTTTGATGGCATAAAGTAATGGGCGGTTCAGGCAGAAAAAATATTTCTTTGGCCTCTTAAACCCCTTTTAAACCATGCTTTCTAAACCCCAACCCGGAATTTTGTCATCAAAGAGGTCTTCAGAAAATGGATTATCCCCCAAAGTTTTTTTTTTTTGGGGGGGGGGTGCACGAGTTGACTTTTGGGCTGCTTAATGTTGGGGGGTTTGCTGGTGTTGTGTTGCGACATTTTGGCCGTAAAGGGGAGGACGAGGGGGTAAGATGCGGAGGGCAGGTTGCTTTAAACCCACTGAAGGAAAGTTTGGCGACGCTGTTGTTATAAAATTTTTAACAGGGCCCGGGACCCAGCGTTTGAAGGCCCTAAACGGCCCTGAAACTGATGACCCGCTGGCTCTTTGGTTTTTTTGTCCCCCAGCACGGAAGGGCAACTTCTTCTTACCTCTTCCTCCATGTCCCAAACCCTGTCTTTGCTCGCTTAAACCACCTAAAATTTCGTTTCCATTTTCGGGAAATTTTACAAAATTTTAGAAGGTATGGAAGATTTTTGGGAAAAGGTCCCCCTTTTTTTAAAAGGCGGCAAATCAAAGCTTTTCTCAAACCCCTCAAATAAAAAAATTTTTGGGCTGGTTTCAAATAAAACTGAAAAGTAAAATTATCAACAAATGCTGGTGCCCCCAAAAGTAAAAAAAACCCGTATTTTAAAAAATGTTTTCCCGGTTTAAAAAAAGGTTTTTTTTTGGCACCAACAATTAACCTGTGGTAAAAAACCCCAATTGCTAGTTTAAAATTTTAAATGAAGGTGGCTCTATCAAAAAATTCGGGGATGGGAAAAAAGTCCCAAAAAAACCAAGTATTTTTTAATTTTATTCGGAAATAAAAGGTTTTTTTTGGCCCATTTAAACAATTCACCTTTTTGGGGACTAAAAAATTGCTGTATTCAAAATTTAACTGAAAAGTAGATCTATAAACAAAGTGGCCTGGAAAAATGAAAAAAACGTATCTGAAATGTATTGGATAATAAAAGGTTTTTTTTGGGGAAACCTTTCCCAATTAAATGTGGTGACAAAAATTGCAGTTTTTTCAATTTAAGTGAAAAGGGTTTCCAATGAACAAAGCGTAGTGCACCAAATTTAAAAAAACACGTATCTGAAAATACAGGGGGGGTTTGCTAGGGTCCAAAAAAATTTGGGGGGGGGGCCCCTTTGTGTTTTTCGGGGTTGGGGTTTGGGTTCACCGGAAAATTTTTTTACGCCCCATTGTGAACTGTGGATGTTTTTTTTCAGGAAAACCTTGTTTCCTGTCACTAATTTTCTGCCCTCCCCTCACAGATCCCGTAAAACTCCTCAAACAAATCAAGTACAGTAAAAATCACCCCAATTGGGCAAAATTTTCTTTTTAGGGAATTTCCCTTCTATGACAAAAACCCCCAAAAAGTCACCAAAAAAATACACCCATAAATTTGGGGGCAAATCTACCAGGGCAAAAAGATTTTTCCCTAAAAAACCCCCTACAAACCAAAACCCCCAAAAAAATATTACTACAAAAAGGATTTAAAATAATCCTGCCAGAAACCCCCCATGTGAAATATAGCTGTACCCCAGGCTTGAAGGGCAATACCACCCCCCAAAATAGTGACCTATGTGGTAGTTATAGTGTAGTAGACGCTCTGCAAAATTTTAAAATGATTTCATGCAGTTACATTTTGTGACTCCCGGAGAAATCATTTCTGTTTTAGCGTCGTTCACCTTCCCCTTTTTTTCTCCATCCGGTTTTCCCCCTTCATGCTGATTGCTCCCGGCCAAAAAATGTCCTGAGGAATTTTGGGCAAAAAATTTTGAATCCCTCACATTTTCCAAACAACCCCTTTTTTTATAGGTATAGCAAATCCCCCAAATTAGGTTTATTTGGGCAATAAAGCAGTATTGGGGCCAAAGGCGGTTTATAGGGGGGCCCGGGGTATTATAGGGGGGGGAAGGGAGTATATGGGGGCACTGTGGCAGTATTGGGGCCCCAGGCGTTTTATGGGGGCCTTTAGGCAGTATAAACGGGCCACAAGAAGGTATAAAGGGGGATGAGGGCAGGAAAATTTGGGGCACTGGGCGTATATGGGGGGCCCACCCGGCCGGGATTTTTGGGGGCCACGGCAGGGATATGGGGGCCAAGGCAGTAATAAAGGGGGGGAAGGGCAGGATTATAGGGGCCCGGCAGGTTTTGGGGGGCCCAAAAGGGAAGGGTATGGGGGCCAAGGCAAAAGGGTAAAGGGGCCAAAAAGGAGGATTATAGGGGGCCCGGCAGTATTTGGGGGCCCAGGGGGGTTTTAAAAGGGGGAAAAGGAGTATATGGGGGGCCCCCAGGCAGGTATATTGGGGCCAAAAGGCAGTATATGGGGGCCCCCAGTCAGGCATTATAGGGGCAACAGGGTATAAAGGGGGCCACAGGGAGGTATATAGGGGCACAGGGTCAAATATATGGGGGCCCCAGGCAAAGGGATATGGGGGCCAAAGGCAGGCATTATAGGGGCCACAGGCAAGGGGTATGGGGCCACAGGGAGGGATAGGGGGCCACAGGGCCCCGTTTTAGGGGCCCCGGCAGGGATAGGGGGCCACAGGGCAGGGATTTGGGGGTCACAAAGGAAAGGGTTTTGGGGGCCAAAAGGAAGGGGTAGGGGGGGGCCCCGGAAGGAAAAAAAAGGGGAACAGGCAGGGGGATATGGGGGCCCACAGGGGAGCATATGGGGGTCAAGGCAGTTTTTGGGGGCCAAAGGCAGGATTTTTAGGGGGGGAAAGGCAGGGATATGGGGGCCACAGGCGCATATGGGGGTCACAGGCAGTTTATGGGGGCCCAGGAGGATTATTTGGGGCCACAGGGGGATATTTGGGGGTCCCCGGCAGGGATTTTTGGGGGCCAAAGGGAGATATGGGGGCCCAAAACCCGGGTTTGGGGGTACAGGCAGGGATTTTTTCCCCACAAAAGGATATGGGGGGCCCCAAAGGGGTTATGGGGGGGCCCAAGGGAGGGATTTTGGGGGGCACAGGCAAGGGGTATGGGGGGGCACAGGGGAGGGATATGGGGGTCCCGGAGGGATTGGAGGTCAAGGCAGGCAAATTTTGGGGCACCGGCAGATATAGGGGGACTGGGCAGGTAAACGCTTTAAAAATTTAAAAAAATTTAAAACTCCCCTTAACTCCCCCGGCGAGCGCGTCGTCCTCTTTTTAAAACCCCGTCCCCCGGGAGCCCCCTCGGGCGCAAGGCCCATGACCGCTGTGCGCCCCCAGGAGAGGCCGCGTTTGCGATGACATACATTTATCGCGACGCTGCCCGGGTGAGGCGCCCGGGGCCGCGGCGGGGCCTCAGCGCTTTTGAGGACCCGGGGGCCCCGCCCGTGTGGACCCCCGGCGGTCCCCACACTGTCGGGAGCAGGGAGCGCTTTGCTCTCTTCCTCCCCAGAAGCCCCGCCTGCATGTGCGTTAAACGGACGCCCTGAGCCGGGGAAAGGGCCGGGCGGGGCTCCCCAAACCCCGGCAGGGCCTGGGGGCCCCGGGGGACTCGGGGCCAGGGAGTTTTATTCGGGGCCCGGCCCCGGGAAAAAAACCCCCAATGCGGCCCTTTCTGTAATGTATTCGGTAATAAAAGGTAAATTTTTTTGGGACCCATCAATTCCCTTTTGGTAAATTCACAATTGCTAGATTCAAAATTTTTTGCAAAGGGGCTTCTTTCAACAAATCTGGAATGGGCCCAAAAGTTTCCCAAAAAAAAAGTATCTGTAATTTTTTTGGATTTAAAAAAAGGTATTTTTGGCACCCATCAATTTACCTGTGGTTTATAAAAAATTTGCTTATTCAAAATTTTTCTGCAAAAGTTGATCCCACCGTGTTTCCCCGGGTTTGTAAGGGCACCCCCGATAGTAAGACGTATTGGCCCGGGGGGTTTAGGGGGGTCGTTTAAAGTAAGGGCGTACCCCGAAAGTAAGACGTAGTAAACCCCTAGTTGTTGCGCTTCGGGCGCCCGCGATGGCCCGGGCGCCGACCCGGGACGCTTAAACTTTATGCGGTTCCCCCCCAAAATCCCCCCCGGGGGAGCATATAGTGAATTTCCCAGTACAGCGAAAAGTGTTCCCGGGGGCTGCGCTGGCGGGGCCCCTGTCCGCGATTCCTTCAACCCAAAATGGACTCCTCCGGGGGCGCTTTTAAGTGAAGGGATAACCCCTGCGGGGCACAAAACGAGGGTCCGTGCTCCCCCAGTGGCCCCCGGGGGACCCCAGTTCGGGCGTCCCTTTGCTCCCGGCCAGGGAGGGTGTGTCATCCCGCTGCCCCTGCGCGGTCCCGATGATGTCACCCGCCCGTGAAAATAGCGCGGGGAAAGGGGGCAGCGGGGAAACCAGGTTTAAATGATTGTTTGGGTTTTTTTTTTTTTGAAAATTATTTCCCACAGCCCCGCCTTAAAAAAAATTTCCCCACAAGGGTGGGCCCCTTTCCCGCCTTTTACCCTGCCTACAGCTGCCTTTTACCTGCCCAAAAGCCGGCCCTTTACCCGCCCACAGCCCGCCTTTTACCCGCCCTATTCCCCGCTACAGCCCGGCCCCATAAACCCCGCCTACAGGGCCCGCCCTTACCTGCCTATGGGGCCCCCTATACCTGCCTATGGGGCCATATACCCCGCCCATAGTCTGTTATGGGGGATATAACGGCCCATTACCTCGTTTTTGGGGGGAAAATACCTTTCCCAAATAAGACATACCCGAAAGTAAGACATAGTGGGACTTTTGGGATTTAAAAAGAATGTAAGACGCTGTTCTTACTTTCGGGGAAACACGGTATCAACAAAACTGGCCCGCGCCAAATGTAAAAAACATGTATCTGAAATGTATTGGATTAATAAAGGGATTTTTTGGCACCTATCAATTCACCTGTGGTGACTAAAAAATTGCAGTATTCACATTTAAGTGCAAGGTGCCTCAATGAACAAAGCTGTAGTGCACTAAAGTCAAAAAACACGTATCTGAAATTTATTCGGATATTACAAGGTATTTTTGACACCTATCAACCTGTGCTTACTTGCTGGATTCTAATTTAAGTACAAGGTGGATATATCAACAAAGGTGGAAAAGGGCAAATTGAAAATGAACACCTATCTGAAATGTATACTGATAAATAAAAGTGGGTTTTGCACCTAACAAAGAGACTGCAGTTACTAGAAAAGATGTGTATCCTTAAGTTCAGGTGCCCCAAAATCCAGGAAATATTTCATTAGAAAACTGTTAATAATAAAGCTATTGCAATGTCTACACTGTCTTGGTGAACTTTATCCAGTATTCTTTATAGCTTGTCTATTCGTATAATACAAGATATTTTGGCTCCCTTTTAATTCAAATGTGGTGACTATAAAATTGCTGGATTCAAATTTTTAAATGCAAGGTGGATATATCAACAAAAGTGGAATGTGCAAAATTGAAAATGAACAACTATCTTAAATGTATACTGTTTAATAAAGTGGAGTTTTGCATCTAAAAAGAGACCTGGTTACTAGAAAAGATGTGTACCCTATAAGTTCAGGCTGCCCCAAAATCCAGGAAATATTTCAATAGAACACTGTTAATAATAAAGCTATTGCAAAGTCTACAAATAGTCTTGGGAAAATTATCCCGTATTCTTTATAGAGTTGGGTTGTGTTCGCCCGCGGGATCCCCCCCTCCGCTCCCCCTCCCGTGATTTTACAGTGGTCGATGCTCCTTTAAAATTCTCTACCTAACTCTTAAAAATCTTCCATGCTCTAATCTAACTAAATTGTAAGGATCACAGCTAATAGTAGAGGTTTCTCTGTGAAGAAATATAATAATTTCGCTGAGCTGTTTGGAAAAAGCAGAGCGCACGTCCTTCTGCTCTGAGAGCTGAGAGACACTGAGGTGAAACAGGAAACGCTGTTCTATGTAAAACGAGGTCATGTGATTTTTCCCGCCAATGCAACCCTACACATCCCAGTCATGAAGTTCGCACACACATCTCACCCTGCTTATTCTGTAATCTATTTGCTGGCGCCAAAATGACAGGAAACCCGAAAAAGGCAGATTTAATAGATGATGCACAGATTTTAACCTAAATTATCGCATGATCTAAAAAATCTGATCACCATAAAAACTGTGCCGATTTCAACTTTTTCGATAATAATCGCTCAACACTATTCAGCAGCCAATGGTATAATTAACCAGAGAATATGAAAATAGATTAATGATAGCAATTATAAAGAAGGAAGTGCAAATTGTAAAAAATAAAGACAGATGAGTTCATTTATGTTCCCACACATGATTGTTTGGCTTTGGAAGATGATATTCCTGTCTGGACTTTCTGATTGTTTACTAACAGAGAAAATGCTTTTGATTTTCGTTCCAAAAGCTAAAAACAGGATTTGATGTTCTTCTGTGAGCCATTATATGAACACTCAGGGACTAATGAATTTACTGATAAAAATCAGAGTTCTCGACTAGTCAGCACCAGATAGGAATTTTTGCAGGGAGAATTTAGGGATTATCTCCCTGTATGTTTCTGACTACTCTATCCTTCCCTAACTTGTGTGGGTATTTTGACTATAGATGTACGGTAATTGGCTCTGTATAATATTCTGGGAGAGTAATCTTGTTCTCTCATATTTTAACTACTATAATAAAAGTTATATTTTACTTTTTAGTCTACCTTCCAAGTAAATAGTATTGAGCTTTGCTACTCCACCCTGGAGCCTGAAGAGGCCCAAAGGCTCTTCTACCACATAAAATGATACCAGTATTTTAAATGGTACATGGTATATAGGGGTCCTTTTATGCATTTTGCATTGGGGCCCAGAAGATTAAGGTTATGCATTTGCTTCTCATTATATACTTTTAGGACTTGTGAAAATCTGATGAAGTTTTAGGTCACAGTTATGTAGAAAATTCTGAAGATTTCAAGCACCACTATATAATGTAGTCCGTGGATAGAAGAACATCTCGTAGCACATGTGGGTTTTTAGCTCTTCCCTATGGGAAATGAAAAGCTTGCACGCTAATGTTATACAGCTTTCTAAATATTATATGTAAATTATTACATATCATTCTATCAGTGAGACAGATGCACTTTGGATTTGGATGGGTTGAGCTTGATCAGAATTGAGAAAGTTTGCATGAAAATTCTGCAACCAAATCGGAAGCCTGTGCTAACTGAAAAAAGAAAATGTATCATTTATTAATGGTACACTTCCTTTGGTCTAATCTGACTGGCCGGATGCCAATTGGTTTCCCAATTTTCCAACAATCAAAATTGGAGTCAGGTTGAAGCGCACACTATTACCCATGTTTACTTACTGTGTAATAGCCTACATTTATACAGACCATAGGTGACATAATGGATTCTTAATTGTTACTGTATATTGGTCATTATCAAAAACTTATTATTTTGTTATGCGGCTTTAGTATAGGACTATTAAGGGTATGTTCACACAGTGGATTTGGACGCTGATTCTGATGCAGATTGTGTCCAGAATCAGCGTCCAATCCGACAGTAATGTGACTTACACTATACCCTATGTTAAATCAGCTTCCTCCCACACATGATGTGGATTTTACTTGAGTATTATTGATATTGATAAAAAGAAAGTATAGGAGGAAGAAATCTGCCTTGGCCAGTTGCAGATAATTTTCTCACTGAAATTCCATGCTGGCAAGCACAGAATTTTAAACAAGGAAACAACGCTTTTTTGGTGCTCACAGTGCTGGAAAAGATGTGTGAACCTACCCTTTAAGCAAATCACATTATATTGACCGAGGTGGGTAGAAGTAGCAGTATAAGCTCTATGGGTGACATGTATGAACGGGGCTGCGCCAGTTTTCTGGCGTACTTAGAGCCAAAAAACTGTTGTAGCCCTGTCTGACAGATGTATGAATAGTTGCACACCAAACTTGGCACAGTCTACACTAGACACAACACTACCATACACATCCATACCATGGCTGAGACGATGTTTAACATAAGATATTAGGCACATAACACTCTTTCATTAATACTGTTGTATTCTACACTCCTCTATATCAATTTAGAACTGCCATGTTGGCGCCAAGTTTCATAAATGTCGCCCTAAGTCCCTCTTCTGTGATATTACATAAGAAATCTAGTCTATAAGGCAGGACTTGTTTGACCAACAACTCTATTGTTTCCAAAAAGTAGGATTAGCCATTGTTCACACAAACATGTTAGCCTCTGCGTAGCCTGCATGTTTTCAGTCCATGAAAGGGTGTTATAGATGAGCAGGAGGCCAATAGATGTCAACTTCTTACTCATGTGAACAATGAAAATCAATGAGCTGTTCATAACTTACTGTTCATCAGAATACCCATTGTCAGGCTAAAAATCAACACAAAGACCAGAATAAATGCGGTAATAATGAGTACGGAGATACGATTTGTCTGGAGTCTTCTGCTCTGTAGAGAAACTAAAGAGAAAAATACTTCTATTACGCATGCATTACTGAAAATCAGCTACTACTTCTCCGATTCTACTAATCTAGTCTGGGTAATTCCCAGGTTTCAAATTTTCACAGAATAGAGTAAAGTCCTGCTCTAGAATCAAATATTCAATAAATACCTTTTGAAATTAAGACATCCATAGACAGGTATTTAAAAAGTCATTAAAAAACTATACATTTTATAATGTATCATTTTATTGTACGCTACTATTTTAATATTATGGAAACTTGGTCGCAGTTCTCTAACTACATAAGGCCAGTCTTTTTGTATCCCCATCTTCAAAGAGCCATAACGGTTCTATTTATCAATTGACAGATCCTTATGGAGGCTTATTTTCTGCAGGATTAGTTTTTTTTTTTTTATGGTAACACTTCTTTTGGAATGTAAAAAACTGTCTGGGTGTAAGACTTTCTTTTTTCCCATAGCAAAAAAATTAGAGCCCCCTTTCTTTTTTTCAGGAATATTGGTTGCTATGGAAACAAGGAAAGTTTAGAAAAAGGGACAGTTTTCAAAAAGGGGCCCCTTTGTCCCAGTACTGTACTTTCATGTATTGATAAACCAAAAATAAATTATTTATGGAGTGAAATTTTAAAAAAGATGAATGTGCCAATGTTCATATAGTATTTAAACTGTTATACAGTTATTGTTATGTTTTACTTTTAAAAAAAAAAAAAATAGAAAGCATTTAGAAAAATAGCTTTGCATCTCCACAACAAGAAACCCGTTACTTTTTTACATCTAAATCAATGGAACATTAGGTTCTCATCAATTTCATTGTGGTACACAGAAAGACCTTGGGTATGGTGCTACTAGGGGGTATTTCAGGGAGTCGTTTGCTAAGGTTTTAAAACCATGATTTGAGGCCTTAACAACGGGCTTAACAGCCGACTGGAGTCCGGGAGTCGATTGCTATTTTATCAACTGATTTGTCTTGACCCTTAAAACCGGTTAACGATGTTAGCGACTTCAAATGCGAAATTATGTGTCCCCGTGGGAAAAAAGGGCCCCCCCAAGAAAGTTTTACGTCCCCCAGTAGGGGGTTATAATTTTTAATATCTCCCAGTGGGAGGTGTGTGTTTATATGTCCCCCAGCAGGTATATAGGCAGGTTATTGATCCCCAGCAGGTATATGGGCGGGTTATGGGCCCCCCTAGCAGGTATATGGCAGGTTAGGGATCCCCCAGAGGTATATGGGCGGTTATGGACCCCCAGTAGGATAGGGCGGGGTTATGGATCCCCCTGTAGGTATTGCAGGTTATGGCCCCCCTGTGGTTATGGGAGGTTTTATTTTCCCCCCGTAGGTTATGGCAGGTTTAGGCCCCCAGCGGGTATATAGGCGGGTTTTTTGGCCCCCGGGTTATGGACAGGTTATGGATCCCCAGTGGGTAAAAAGGCAGGTTTAGGTCCCCCCGAGGTATAAGGTAGAAAGGCCCTCACAGATATGTGGTAGTTATAGCTCCTCCCTGCATTATATAAGTAGAAAATCCCCCCCTCCCTGCCTTATGCAGTAGATAATAGCTCCCCTCCCGCACTATGACAGTAGATAATACCCCCCCCCCCTGCACATAGCAGTAGTAAGCCCCCCTCCCTGCACATATGACAGTAGAAAATAGGCCCCCCTGCAATATAATAGAAAATACCCCCCTCCCTGCACATATGACAGTAGATAATCCCCCCCTCCCGCTTTATAAAACAGTAGATAATACCCCCCCTGCACATATGACAGTGAAAATGCCCCCCCCCCTGCACTATACAGTAGTAATAGCCCCTTCCTTCAATATGACATAGATAAGCCCCCCCCCCTGCCATATGACAGTGATAATAGCCCCCCTCCCTGCACAGGGACAGTAGAAAATAGCCCCCCCTCCCTGCAATTTACGTAATAAAGCCCCCTCCCTGACATATGAAGTAGAAAATACCCCCCCCCTGCCATATAAAAGTAGATAATACCCCCCTCCTGAAACTAGACAGTAGATAAAGCCCCCCTCCTGCCATATAATAGTAGATAATACCCCCTCCCTGACATAGAAGTAGATAAAGCCCCCCTCCCTGCACAATTTTAACAGTAGAAAAAGCCCCCCCTGCACATAAAACAGTAGATAATGCCCCCCCCCCCTGAAAAATATGACAGTAGATAATACCCCCCTCCCTGCCATATAACAATGATAATACCCCCCCTCCCTGCCTTTAAACAACAGATAATGGCCCCCCTCCCAAATGACGTAGATAATGGGCCCCCCAGCATGAATAGAGCATTAAAAAAAAACCCCTGACGCATTACCTGACCCGCTCCCGGCTTTTCGCTGTCTTTTCTTCAGCGGGTGACGTCACCAGGGGCCCCGGGGGAGCGTGATGACGCGCACACCCCCCGTGCACTCCGGCGCGCACAAGCCCGCATCCCGCCCGCGGCCACAGAGTACTCCGCGGAGGGTCTTGCCCGCCAAGCATCTAACTGTATGTCGTCCGGCGGAGCACTTTATTGTCCCCCCACCGCTGCCCTCGCCAAGGTCCCAAGCCCCTAAAAACGATAGTTAGCGAGGTAGGGCTTTGGACCCTACATCCGGCGGCGGCGGTGGGGGGCGGGCCGGGGACTCTAGGAGGGTCACTAGGCAAAAAAATTGAAAGCTCCTCCTGCTCCTTTTCCCATCTGCAGGCACTGGTTTAAACATTTTTACTTAGTGCGTAGGGGCAGACATGCCTGTGTGAGTGCGATCGACTTTATTTTAGTTTGATTTCCTTCCAAATCCTGGACCATCTCCCATGGGTCCCTCTTCCGGGTCAGTATAGCTTACTTTTACTGTTATTCCAACTCTGTTCAGGCAGTGAAGCAAACTGTGAAAACTCCTCTCCAGTACTGCCATACCTTTCTTTGTTTCCCTGTTACTCTTCATTTTAGGGGACTACTATTTCTGAGTGGTCCCACATTCACTTTGTGGTCCCCCTCTGTATGACTTCATTTTCAGAGCTAGCCAAGATACTTCTGTGGGCTGAGAGTTAGGCCGGCCCACCCCTTTGTAGAGGTCTGGTGGTCAGCATTTGTTTCTCAATGGAAATTTTCAGGTCCGTGTTGGGTGGTACTTCACACTTTGGCCTATGCCATAAAGTAAATCTTTTGTCTTTTACTAAAGATTTTCATGAAAAGGAGCAAAACCGAATTTTGTAGCAATTTTGCATGCTCCAGCTTGCTGGGAAGTAAAGAAAATGGCTTTGTCCTATTCTCTTCCTGTTTACTGCCTCTTTCCCACCTCCTCACCCAGAATTTTAAGTGGGATCAAGGCAGGGATCTTACGTGCATTTCTGTGCCATAATTCTGGGCTTGACAGACGTGGTCTGGCATGTTCTCTTCCATGGAACAATGTCGGAGTTTGTTTTTAAGGGACTGCCTAGTTTCCTGAGTTGTTTAGCTCTGTTTTTTTCCCTCCCTTTGGTTGTCTCCCGGAACTTTGGTTGAAACCCCGTCAGGGGCCTCATTTTCTTCTAACCCAAATGGGGAGCCTCCTTACCATCTCCAGTCTCCTTCCTCCTACGTATGATGGAAGGAGCTAGTAACTGCTCTCTACTTAAAATTTTAGTTTCAAACCCCTCCTTTTCTCCTGGATTGTTTTTTCTTTGTCCCGGATGACATCCTTTAACTTTTCACCATAAAGGGTCTCCCCTTTTTTCCCCTTGGGTGTTTTTTCCCCAGTCTCTGTGGTGGCTCCTTTGGCACTTTTTAAACGAACCTTGTTTTAGGTGTGTGAGGCAGCTAACTTGTCTTCTCCACTTGCCTTATTTTACTACACAGTGTGCGCATTTGCATCCTGTTATAGTTGACCTGCTTGCAGGGTTTTGCAGGCACATGCCTTAGTTACAAATTGTGCTAGGCTTTCTTGTTTCCTCCCCAGTGTACTGCTTTTGGACATCACTGCCTTCTGTGTTTCCCAATGATATTGACGAGAAAATTAGATTTTTGTACTTACCATCTGATTAATTTAGGTGACAGATCCCACCCAGGTTATCCTTTGGTACTTCAACATCTGCTGGTCTTCACTGCATGGGTTCCACTTCTCATTTCTCACCCATCCACAGTGTTTTGCAATGACATTATGTTTGTTTTTTCCTTCTTTGGCTTCTCCTAGTCAGTTCTTTTCAGCAAACTGATTAGCTCAGTACCTGCAATTGGGATATGGAATGCTGGGAGGAGAGTTCACTTTTTTTGCTTAGTGTCGCCTCCTAATAGCATGCTTAAGCCAAGGTCATTCGGTGTCCCCAAAGAATCAGACAAGAACAGGATTTTATGTTAAGTACAAAAATCCAAATGATTACTAATATGATTTTTGGGGTACTTATGACATTCTCTTTACTGTCCATTAACTTTTTTCATGGAGGCGGGGGGACCAAAAAACAATAATCCTGGCCGAAAACCCGTGTTGTGGGGACATGCTCTAAAATGGACTATTCATTTAACACTAGGAAATACTGGGTCCTCCAAAGAAAGAAGCCTTTATAACTGGTTTCCAGGTATTTTATAATAGATAAGGCTGCTGCACAAGGAATCATCTTCTAGAATTCCACTATTATCTTATAAGATATTTAAATATGGGGTTTCTTAACCAAACAATCCACTACAAAAGAATTTGACTGAAATATTTATATTATTACAAGATACCAGTATTATAATTATGCAAAATTGATATGTAGTATATAAGTGCTTAATTTCAAACATATGATGGAGCAAATATAAAATCTGTAATGCCACAACATCAAATGAAAGTATAAATGTTTCTTATTATAAATCACACAAGTCCCAAGAGGCATCCAAGTCTCCTAATTTCTGAAGAATTAGGAAGTCTTTTAAAAATCACAATTTTTTTTTTTTTTTTTTAAATACATAGAGGCATCCTAAGAAGAGGAAAACCCCAAAAAGACATTATTTAGGATTTAGATAATTTTGCTTGATAAGTTTATTGCACTCACAAATAGTAACTTATATCAAGCATGAACAACATGGAACGCCGTCTCATTGTGGCTAAGTTCATCCCAGGCATGCTGCGTAAGAAGCTCATTAGCAAGACCCTGAGTCAGGTTTAGACACAATTAGACAGCGGTCCATGTGTTTTTATTTTCTATTTGTAAGTATAATAAACTTATCACACAAAATTATTTATCATCCCAAAACAGTCTGCACCATCTCTTTTTCATATCCTTATGATGCCTCTATATAAAAATAACTGTGCTTATTAAAATACTTCCTGATTCTTTAGAAACTAGATTTGAACGCCATTTGGCACTAGTATGATTTATAATAAGAAACATTTATACATTCACTTGATGTTGTAGCATTAGAGTTTTTAATTATGTATTATAATTATTATGTTAACTGAACAATCATATTTGCCTTAAAAATGATTCAATAAATATTTTTAGACAGATGAAAACCCATTTGAACATTTGATCCATTAATTTTGTTTTACAAAATAATTACAATAAACCTCATTCCTTTGTTTCCAATTGAATTATATTTTGAGTGAAATTAGTGAACTACATTGGCAGCAAGGTGACACTGATATAATTGCTTTATTTCATACCACAATTCTGCAACAATAACAAAAATGTCCCCAAATGGAATAATCTGGCAGTCTGGGTAGGCCATTGTCACCTCAAGTAAAAGTGACATTAGGCTGATGACGGCTCTAGTCATCTTTATCCCAAGAGACAAAGGTCTAGAAATTGCTTTCTGGGTCATCTCATCTAACTAGTTACAGATCTGTAGACCAATCCCTAAGCCTGCTCCTTCCTCTTCCATTCAGGTCTTGCATTCTGTGCGCTCCCCTTCTTTCTATCTTCTTTTGTTTCTGCTCTACTATTACATGGAGCCCAATTGCAACAGTTATATTGACTCAAGAAATTATTTATATATACCCATTTAGGTTCCTTTTAATAGAACTTAAGGGAGGAAAAAATATGTTCTTTACTAAATCCAAAAAACCTTTTCAGATCTTTATTGTTGAATAAGAAGCAATGTGATTAGATTTTACTTTTCAGATTTCTTACCTGTGCTGACCTGTCAGGTATGTTGAACAAAATCTTTATCTGTAGATGATCCTGTTGGTAACAGCTCTGACCCAGGGTCAAAGACAAGGTTACAGTACTTTACCTGTCACAGATGGAAAAAACTCGTTAATTTCAGGTTGAATGTTCAAAAGATGACTTCATCAAAATCCAATGTGTTTATCTTTCCAGAAAACAGAATGATCATTATGACACAATTAGATGTTTAATTATTGTTACGATTATTCCATTTATTATGAACTGAGGATATTAGAGAGCAGAAGGGGGGGATGTTTTAAGCTGAAGTTTGCAAAGAAAAGACAGAAAAAAACCATAAACGTGCTTCCTTGTGTAAAGGCTTAATAGTAAATGAAAGCTGGGTGTCTCCTATTGTATATGCTCACCTTTTACTGTTGTGCAGTCCAGAGGCACAACTCTCCTACACAGTTTAGAATCTGTTTACCAATCCAGTGATTGCTCAGTCTGCTGCTAAAAACCAAGGACAAAACACCCTCCCCTTGTTTGTAGAATTTGGATCGAGGAAGAGCAATATAATATAACCGGGATAAATCCCAAAGTAAAGTGATAGTTATTTCACTAAACCAAGTAAACATTGTATTTGGAAGCACTGACCGAGATAAAAGAAGATACTTTAATGTATGTAACAATCAATTATAAAAGAACATAAATTGGCGTCACCGCAGCAGATTTTAGGCACATTTAATCAGTGTAAAGTGCGCCTGAAAGTATGATCTGCTCAAAAATCTGGCGTCTGGTATACCCTGCAAAGTAAACTTAATGCGCCTAAAAAGGCGTATTGCGCAACCTCGGCGCATAGCATATCATTGGCAGTGTATGTAATGTGCCTTGATAGGCGCATTGCATTATGGAGGCACACAGCATATCATTGTTACTATATGTAACGCACCTTTTTAGGTGTATTACAATGTGTCGTGCCCGCCGTATAATGCGCCTAGTTTTGGAATGTTACAGTTCATTCACATCAAGAATATGGCATCAAGAGTATTTTTGCCGCAAAATAAACCAAAAAAAGGCACTTGCATATTGGGACATGTCGCCCATAGTGGATAAAAACAGTGCTCTATCATTTTGTGTCCTTCTGTTGGACACTTCATCAGGCTTCTAATGTGAACATTAATCCATTTAAATACAAGCTTGCTAAGGATGATTGACAGAAAACTGTCACTTCATCAACAATGATAACCACATTTAAATAAGGTTGTTTGTTATCTAAAAAAAAACACCACCCTCAATAAGAAGAAATAGAAACACTTAAACAATGCAACATGTTGTGCTACAATATGCTTATCTATAAACATATCGTTGCGGCATACACCTGAGACATCTCCTATCAGGGTTATATACAATTCGAGTTGTGTGGATTTAATAACTTAAAATATTCCGTTATGGACATACAAAAAATACATCTTAAGGGTGACATGTATGATTTTTGGCACCCAGGCGATATTTTTTTTGTGCACAAAAGTAGTGTAGAATGTGCCTGAATCTATGAACCCGGACTACTCCGGGCCATAAATCAGGCACATTCTAGCGCAAAAACGACAATTCAGGTTCAGGTAAACCACTTTTAAAGTGGTTTACCTGTTCCAGCAGTAAATCGCCTGGGTTTGCCGTACTAAAGCTATAGATGTGTAGCTTTGTATAGTTGTAGTGCAACACGCCTCCAAAACGCCCCCCCCCCCCCCCCATCTCAGGCGCAGTTCAAAGTGCCGCTGGGTCTTTGTAATGCGCCTGACATTGGAGGTTAACCGTTTAAAAAGATAGTGTCCATTATATAATTAATATAAGGTTGGTATGCTCCTACCTACTAAGGGCGACATGTAGGAACGGGGCTGCACAAGTTTTCTGGTGTACTTTGAGCCAAAAAGAATGTATGAACAGGCACACTCCAAACTTTGGCGCAATAAGTGCCTTTGTAATGTGCTAATCTGCGTTCTGGGGGTGTGTCGCACCACATTCTTAGAAGCAGACACATTGATGATTCTTTGACACCAAATCTAGGCGCAGAACAGTTAGAACAGCCAGACCAAGTTAATGGTGGTGCCTGAAGCAGACTTGTCATATTGGCACTAGACTGCGCCTGTATATATGAACTCCAGAAGAACAGGTTCATACATTCTGTGCATTCTACACCTTAAAGCTATTTAGAACTGGCCTGTCAGTGCCTGGATTCATACATGTCATCCTAAGTCTTTGCAATCAGGATATTAACAAAAGCCGTAAAACAAAACTTTGTCAGATGTCTCATACTACTGTTTGCATTAGGCTACATTCAGATCGCATTTTACTTACAATTACAGGCATCCGTCAACTTTGTAAGAAAGCAGTACTACTACAAAATGGGGCAGTGATGAATTTAGTTCTAAGTGAAGAATCAGCCCCTAAAGAAGGGTTCTGAAAAAAAAAGTGTGTTGGGGGATATCTCTTTCATAAGACCATATGGTATATACAGTGGGTACAGAAAGTATTCAGACTCCTTTAAATTTTTCACTCTTTGTTTCATTGCAGCCATTTGGTAAGATCAAAAAGTTCATTTTTTGGCTCATTAATGTACTGTACTCTCTGCCCCCCATCTTCAAAGAAAGAAAACAGAAATGTAGATATTTTTGCTAATTTATTAAACAAGAAAAACTGAAATATCACATGGTCATAAATATTCAGACCCTTTGCTGTGACACTCATATTAAACTCTCATGCTGTCCATTTCCTTCTGATCCTCATTGAGATGGTTCTACTCCTTAATTGGAGTCCAACTGTTTTTAATTAAACTGATTTGATTAGGAAAGGCACACACCTGTCTAAATAAGACCTCACAGTTCACAGTGCATTTCAGAGTACATGAGAATCATGAGGTCTAAGGAACTGCCCAAGGAGCTCAGAGACAGAATTGTGGCAAGGCACAGATCTGGCCAAGGTTACAAAAGAATTTCTGCAGAACTCAAGGTTCCTAAGACCACAGTGGCCTCCATAATCTTTAAATGGAAGAAGTTTGGGATGACCACAACTCTTCCTCGACCTGGTCTTCCAGCCAAACTAAGAAATTGTGGGAGAAGAGCCTTGGTGTGAGAGGTAAAGAAGAACCACAAGATCACTGTGGCTGAGCTCCAGAGATGCAGTAGGGAGATAGGAGAAAGTTCCACAAAGTCAACTATTACTGCAGCCATCCACCAGTTGGGGCTTTATTGCAGAGTGTGCTGACAGAAGCCTCTCCTCAGTACAAGACATATGAAAGCCTGCATGCAGTTTGAAAAAAAACACAAGAAGGACTCTCAGACTATGAGAAATAAGATTCTCTGGTCTGATGAGACAAAGATTGAACTTTTTGGTGTTAATAGTAAGCGGTATATGTGGAGAAAACCAGGCACTGCTCATCACCTGCCTAATACAATCCTAACAGTGAAACATGGTGGTGGCGATCACCCCATGGTGGTGTGTTCACGAAAGGAAAGGGACAATGGTTGAAAATTAAAAGGAAATGAAGAATACGGCCAAGTACAGAGATATCCTGGATAAAAACCTTTCCCCAGCGTGCTTGGACCTCAGACGGGGCCGAAAGGTTCATCTTCCACAAGAAAATGCCTAAACACACAGTAAAAAAACCAAAGCAGTGGCTTCAGTACAACTTTTGACCTTTTTTTTGACGGGCCCAGCAGGACTGACCTAAAACCCAATTGACTCTCTGGGAGACTTGAAAATGGCTGCCCAACCAAAGTTCACCATACAACTAAAGGGCTGGGAGGATCTGCAAGGAAGAAGGGCAGGGGACCCCAAAATCCGGTGTGAAAAACTTTTGCATCATTCCCAAGAAGATCATGGCTGTCTAGTAAAAAAGGTGTTCTATCAATTGAGAAAGGGTCTGAATGTTAAAGGGGACCATTGTTTTTGGGTTTTTTCTTTCAAGATGGGGGGCAGAGTGTACATTAATGAGCAGAAAAATGAACTTTTTGGATCTTACCAAATGGCTGCTATGAAAGAAAGAGTGAAAAATTTAAAGGGGTCTGAATACTTTCCGTACCTACTGTATATAACAAGTCTTCCTCACTGGACACCAAATGCACTAATACACTCTGCCAGTGGAACATAAGGCCTTTCTTGCATCTGCAAGTAAATGCTGACACGTTCAATGCTTTTAATTCTTTTGCACTTGACACATTGAAACATAACTACCCTCTTCTATTAGCAACAGAGCATCAACCTGTTTCCTTAATGGACAAACTATTTATAAAAAGGTCTGTAGTTATACTACGGATAGAGTTATATCCAGGCAATGTACTACTAAAAAGGTTTAAGAAAATTTCAGTTATGTTTACTTAACAGCTTTTACCAAACTCCCAGTGGACTATTTATACTTTTATCAGCTTTGGGCCATGAATGGTTTCATTAAAATAGTATCTATGATTAAACAGACTAGGAAATCCAGATTTTACATACAGTGCAAACACACAAATGTCTAAACTGTTGAAAAAGCACACTTATGAAAAATAAAACTAACAAACACTCATGAATGGCTTTCTCCTTCTAATCTACTTAGGGTATTATTTGCTAGAGCAGCACAAATTACTCCAGATCTGGTCTTCCTACTAAAACAAGCAACATGATGATTGAAGGCTACGGGACATGGCTTTAGTCACCCAATTTGTATACACATAAAGTATAGATACAAGTAAATTCTAGAAAAAGTGAGGATTTGTGCACTATGCTCTGAGTCAGAAACACAATGTTAATTAACTCCTTACTCATTAGGTACATAATATCTTTGCTGGCTTGTGGGGTAAAATAAATCAAAGCACCCTTAAGAATTCAATACTTGTAGGTTATAACTGTTAGGTATTTCAAATTTAGTTAAAACATATTGTGAAAAATTTAAAGCACAAAGTCCAGTGTGCTTAGGCTATGTTTACGTGGGTCAAATTGGGCCTGGATTTTGGCATGGATTCCGATACAATATGCAATTTACATAAAGCCAAGGTTTAGTTCTACTAATAAACAATGAGTCTAATCCTCCTGTAGATCCAAAGCAGTACAAACTGCACATTATTGTTCAAGGAATGCATACTATTTATTTTAAAGCACCATTTATTTCAGGGCTCTGTACATTCAAGGGGGATTACATACATAAGACCAAACAAAGTACAGTAGTAAAACCAAGTGACTAACAACTGGTAAAGAGCGAGAGAGGATCCTGCCCGTGAAGGCTTACAATCTACAAGAAAGGAGTAGTTAGACAGAACTGAGGGACAGACATGTTCGGAGAGTGGTGTAGTGGCAGCAGAGTTACTGCAGGTTGCAGGATATTGTATGAGGGAAGGTATCTGGATGTTAAGACAGAGATGTATGGAGGAGACAGGTTATAGTGAACCCTGTATGTTATGGTTAGTCATTTAAGCTGAATTTTCTGTGCAATTGGTAGCAAATGAAGAAGCACAGGAGGAGAGATTTGGATCAGCCGGGCAGCAGAGTTGAGGATGCATTGGAGGAGAACAAGAGTGCTAGATGGGAAGCCACAGAGAAGGATGGTGCAGTAGTCTAGGCAGGAGATGACAATGGCATGGACTATCATTTTTGTAGCATCAAAGTTAAAGAATGAGCAGATTCGAAAAATATTTTTCAGATGGAGGCGACAGGCAGTGGTAAGGGCTTGGATGTGTGACTTGAAGGATAGGTAGGATTCAAAGGATATCCCACGGCAGAGGACTTGTGGAACCATTGAAAGTATAGAGCCATTGACAGTGATACAGTAGATGTAGTGGGGGGATAGAGTGAGACGGTGGAAAGATGAAGAATTCTTGTTTAGATTTAGCAGGTTTGAGGATAAGAAGGAGGATAAAGACGATGGACATTCTGGAATCCTGGAGAGCAAAGAGTTAATATCCTGGCCTGCCTGAGATGTAACATTGGGTATTGTCAGCGTAGAGGTAGTATTCAAAGCCATGTGATGCTATGAGTGGAACCAAACCAAGAATATAGATATAGAAAAGTAGATGACCCCGACCTGTATGAAACTAAGGGGTCCTGTAAATATTCAAAACCATATCAAACATTTATTCCTAAAATCCAAAATACAAAATTTATATGTAGGAGGGGGGAAAAATCAGAGAGAGAGTGTGAATTTTAAGACCTTATTCTTAAGGTTCTTATGGGGGTGTACTATACACAGAACGGAAGAGGCAGTTGAAGGGGAGAGGGTGGGAAAGGTAAGCAGAATGTGGTCAGATATGAGAAGAGAAAAGTTTAGGATGTTAGATAAGGGGAGGAGGTGGGTAAAGAAGAGGTCCAGTGTGTCCCTCTTTGTGAGTGGTGCGCTCCCCTGCGAGATTTTCCCAAAGGAATTAAGAGGTTTGTGTCGATAGGGATGTTGAAATCTCCCATAATGGTAGTGGTAATGTCAATGGATATGAAGTGGAGAAGCCAAGTAGCGAAGTGGTTTTTAAATTTCAAATCAACTGGTTCTTATAAAATACTCATTTTCACTACACATTTCAGCAGAATTCTATATAAATACTTGTTTTAGACATCAAGTGCAGGATTATCAGAAGTATTTGGATACAATTCCACATGCAACCCTTCACAATCTTCTCTCTGTCAGTCTTGTATACAGTCTAGTCACATTTTTGTGACCACTTCCTACTTTCGATGTTTTGGTAGCGCGTAGCTTATGAAGGAAGTCAAATGTCATGAGCTGGGTTGGTGGGTATACAAGATGTGTGATAGTCTGCCTGCACACACATCCCTTGAATGAGTAATGGTGAAACTGCAAAGAATTATGTGCCATTAATATGAGAGGTAAACTTTGGCTATGTAAGTACAAGGGGGTGGAGTGACACGCTACAGTGGAGCAGCTTACCACGTGTCTAAAACAACTGTTCAGCAGACCCTAGGGCATAAGGGGGTCTGAAGTAGATAAATGGTCACTGCATCTCTGCTAACAAAGTTGTTTTCCCAGGATAGACTTAAATTTTCATGGCAGTATCAGAATTGGACATTTGCTCATTGGGAAAGTGTTGTTTTCTCTGATAAGTAATGTTTTCTTCTTCATCCAGTTAGATGTTGGTGTATCAGGCAAGAAACAGAGGACAAACCCTGGAACTATTGCTTGAAAAACACAAGTTCATGGTGGCAGAGTTATGGTCTGGGGAACGTTTTTGTTGCATTCTTTGGACACACTAATCCAAGTGGTTTTGCTGTGAATCCCTCCATACATGCATGTTGATTGTGTTAAAGGTGTCCCCGCGACCCCCGTGTCGGGTCGCGGACACACCCATACTCGCAACTCTATCACACACTTACCTCACCGCGCTCCTGTTCCTGGCCGGGTGCGCGCTCGTCCCCTAGGGCGCGCGCGCGGTACTGCAACTAAGTTTAAATGAACAGCAGGCCGGTGATTGGTTTCACCGGGCGCTGATCCTATTTAAGTCCTGCCCTTTCCTGTGGTCCCTGCTGAATCAATAGTGCTCTGTGCCTAGAGAGGAAGCGTTCCATACTGTTCTGCGTTTACTGTGTACCATTCCGTTTGCCTCCGTCCCTCGATCACGAACCATTGCCGCCTGTACTGACCTTCTTGCCTGTCCCCGACTACGAGCCTGCTTCACGATTTTGTACCGCGCCACTCCTCGACTGCCACCACAAGCAAGTCACGTAGCGACCTGGTAGCAATCCGCCACAGCAAGTTCATCCCGCTTTGCGGTGGACTCTGGTGAAAACCGGACCTACTTAGATTCCGCTCCCTGGCGTGGCTTACACAATCGCTTGTGTTGGTCCAGAGGATCCACTACCGCTGACCGTTACAGTTTGATTTGGCCATGGATCCCGCCAAGGTGCCTCTTCCGCGCGTCTCAGACATCACCACCATCGTGGCCCAACAGTCGAAACAGACCCGGCAGCAAGCGCAGCAGTTTACCAGCGATACGATGATCCCACCAGCTTTCGAAACTAAAAAAAACGCAGCCGGTGCTGTGGGCTCCTGCGGGCAGCCGCCCGGGGGATGTCCGCGGCCCCCAAACCCCGGTTGTCCATGCGATGAAATTTGTTTGGGGCCCCTAAGGCTGCGGGGGCTTCATCACTCAATGCTCCCCCCCACGGGGAACTTAGGGCCCCGGCCAGTTCCCGTTGAAAGGCCCAAGTGGCCTTCGTGGTCAGTCTTTCTCCGGAAAAACCCTACCCGGGGCGCTCCATTTGGGTCCGGGCGATCCGGGTCACAGCTGATCTTGCGAAAAACCTGCAGGATTTCCCGCAGTGTTTTTAAGAGCCTGCCCGCGCCTCTTCGCCGAGCCGCCTTGTTTGAACCTACAGCAAGGTTTTTCCTCCATTGGAGACTACGCCTTCAATTTCCCGCCCCTACCCTTGAATTGGCTTGGAACGAAAAGCATTGTGCCCCACGTTCAAGAAGGGCCTCTCCACCCAGATTAAAGGAAGCCCTCCACACGGGGACCCACCACTTTTAAGTGAGCTCATCCACCTGGTACCGTATTGACATAGGTTTCCGGAGAGACGGGAGGAATCCCCCAGGAGTGTGAACCAATAAGGACACGTGTCTGTCGTCTTGCGCCCGGTGTTCCTCGGCCCCCATGCCCCTTGACCAGCCCTCGAAAAGGGCCTGCAAGGGATAGAGCCCACCCGACTCCACAAGAATTACACGCGACGTGAGGAAACTTGTGTCCTACTGCGGCGCCTGAACATTTCCATAGAGGTTGTTGATCGTCCGCAAGTCGGGGAAATGCCCACCTAGGTTCGTGGGGGGGAACCCCAGGTGTGAGCCACCCCCCCACGGCTCATACTGCCAGTTTGGTCACAAAACCAAATCCGGGAACCCCTTTTTAAATGGCTGCCTTCCCGGATTCGGGGTCGCCGGGAAAATTTTATGGATGCTGCTTTTTGGCCAATATCGCCCCTCGGTGGTCCCCCTTGGGCCCCAAACCCCCGGGCATCTGTCCCTCATGGTGAGCATCAGTGACTCCATCCTCTTTGGATGAACCCGGGGGTCCTACAAGAGGAGCTTTTGCACAAAGGGGAAAAACACATTTTGTTTTTACCCCCTTCTGGGTGTCCCCCTGGGGCTTCCCTGGTGCAGTTACGCCCTATGCTCGATGGAAGGGGTGGAGTTTTGCGTTGGGGTCGGAGACTGCCCGTCTTTCTGCCTATCGGAAACCTCGCCGGGGTGCCCCCCCATTTTTCCCAGCATTTCAAGCCTTTCCCGGCTGCCGTACAGTATCGGTTTCCAGGGCTTTTCTGAGAAGCAAGCAGAAACTCTTCCTCCCCCTGGTCCCTACGATTGCCCCCTAGACCCACTGCCTGGAAACTAGCCCCCGGTAGGCTTCCCGCTCTCTTACCCCAACTCGGCTAGTGGCCACATTAAAAAATTTAAGAAGGGCTTTTTTCCCCAAGTTTCTTTTTCCCGCAGGTGCCCGGTTTTTTCTTTGTGGGAAGGATGTTCTCTGGCTGTGCATCGATTACCGCGGTCTCAACGATACCATTAAAAAAACCCGGGACCCGTTACCATTTTTACTGAGCATTTTGGATTGCGGGGGGCTTATAATCCTTTCGGATCCAAAAGGGTTTGGGACTAGTGGAAGCGGCCTTCAATACTCTTTGAGGGGGCATTTCGAGAATTGGTGATCCCCTTTGGGCCCCCGTGCAAACGCCCCAAACGGTCTTCCAGTAGTTTTTTTTGTCAAGGGACTTTTTCCCGAATCCCCTTTATACCTGCGAAAAGTTCGTTTCTGGTTGCATTTTGGCCCTTTTACCCGATCTAACCGTCCCATCAGTCGCTTTTTTTCCCCCGGTTTCTGAGACTTCTGCATTTTTAACCCAATCCCCTTGGGCCCAAACTGGAGAAGTGCCTATTTCATCGGGCCCCAACCCTTTTCCATTTCTCAGCTAAAATTAA
This sequence comes from Phyllomedusa bahiana, assembly GCA_025379985.1. Taxonomy (NCBI): domain Eukaryota; kingdom Metazoa; phylum Chordata; class Amphibia; order Anura; family Hylidae; genus Phyllomedusa; species Phyllomedusa bahiana. Next base: position 3,435 of record JAODAL010026330.1, on the reverse strand, counting down.
TCCGGGCAAGGGTCTGCAGATGGACCCCCCAAAACTGCCCCCGCCTTTCCTGCGGGTTGGGCGTGGCCATGGCCCTTTGGGGGTTTCCGGGGCCATAAAACCGTTTTCCTTGGGTTTCCCAAACCCTACAAATGGGCAGTTTTCCCCCAACTTTTTCTCGACTTTGGGTGGCCGGATTGTGGCTTTCAAAAGGAAAGAAAGGCAACCCCAAACTGTGGCCCCCAGGCGTGAAGGGGGGCCCTTTCCCCAAGCTGAAAAGCCCCTTTGCCTCTGCCCCGGTGTTGCCCCCGGCCCAAGATACTGAAAACCCCCTTCTTTTTAGAAGTTGACAACTTTTCCGAGGGCGGGGAGGGGCCCTTTCACTAAAAGGGGGCCCAAGGGCAACCCCCGGGGCCCTTCGGTTTCTTCTCTAAAACATTTTGGGGCTCCCCAAAAAGGAACCAACCCCAAATTGGGGGATGGGGGACCTGCGGGCAATAAGCTTCCCTTTGGAGGAATGGCCCCAACCTTGGAGGGTGCTCGGCACCCGGTAAATATCTTTATGACCACAAAATTTTTCTTTCCCTTTCCCAAAACCCCCCCCCAACGTCTAAAACCCAAAGTAAAGCCAGGTGGTCTTTGTTTTCTTCTCTTTTCAAATTTCATTTTTCTCCTTCCGACACTATAAAGAACATGAAACCCCGGGATGCCCGTCCCCGGGGTTCTGAATTTTTGGAGAAGGGGCCAACCTCGGCACTTTCCCTTCCAAAACCCTTGATATCTGCAGCCCCATAACCTTCAAGGGGCCCCCCGGGTAAGACGTATGTGTGCCCTCCCAAAAAGGGCAAAAAAAGTTCGGGAAGGGGGGGGGGCCTTTTTGCTCTCCCTTTAGGGAAAACCCTGGGGGGTTTGGAAGTCTTTGTTTTAAAATTTTCCCCGTTTAATGGTGGCCTGCCCTTTTGCTAAAGATGTGAAGGATTTCCGTGGAAGCCTGTACCCCCTGGGGAAAACGAAACAATCCCCTAGCCTCAAGTTTTGTTTTTTTTTGCTACTCCCTTCCCCTGTTTGACCCGCCCATGGGGCCCACATTGCTAGGACATTAATCCCGCCCTACCTCTTTTTGGAGGGTTTTAATACGGTTTTTTGGGGGGGGTCACGGGCCCGGGTTTTTCAAAATTTGGGCGCATTCTTTTTCCCCTGCTTGTCTCCCTTCTGCCCCAGACTGGGCCAATTCTTTTTAAAACACATTTTTCCGACTGCATGGATTTTTCCCCAACATTTTGTTCTCGGTTTGGGGATTTTCAATTTGTTTAAAGGGATTTTGGCGGGGCCTATGCTCGCTATTAAAATTTAAAAACCCGGGAAAATTCTCTTCTGTTTATCCCCCGCCGTCCAACGGTAAGGGGAAAGGGGAAAATTTCAGGTCTTGGGTCCCTATCTCCGCCACTTCGAAATCTTCGCGAAAACAATGATTGGTCCCCAGTCTTTTAAACCCAAGGGGGAATTTTGTATAATTCCCCCCTAGGGGCAATTTTTCGGGGCTTTCCCCCTTTTCTTTTTTGGGCCCCTTTGGGTTTTCGGCCCCCCCCACCCCCCCTTTTTTCCGCCCCCTCGGCCTCCTAAAGTGTCCCTGCTTTTGGACAGCCCAGGGGCCGGACCTTTTGGGCCCTTTACAGAAGGAGACACCCCAAAATCTTTGCCCCGGGCCTCAGTCGATGAAGGGCAAGCAGAAAAAAAGAGAAGCTCCTTCAATCTTTTGCTCCGGGAGGGGGTAGGCTATCTGCCAGGTGGGGTCCGCTTAAAAAATTCCCGTACAAGTGGGTCCCGGTTTCGGGGTTTTTTTTTTAAGTCCTGAGACGCATAAACCCCTGGGGGCCTACAACCTCCGGCTCCCCCCCACCAGGTGCACCCCAAAACCCTTCCACTCCCCCCTCTGAAACGGTCATCCTCAATGGGTTTCACGGTTTTGTGGCTCCCCATCTCCCGTAACTGACTACACCAGTGTTTTTACGGTCAAAGACATTCTGGCCATGAGGACGGTTAGAGGGAGACGATTTTTCTTGGGGCTGGGGAAAATTTCCCGGGTCGGGGTTCTTGCCCAAAAGTTTTTGCAGAAGGAAAGAGGGGAAGGCCAAAGGGGGGGGAAACTGTTACGGGTGTCCCCGGCCCCCCATGTCGGGCACCCCCGTCCCCCGCAGCGTCCCATGCTCCCGGCGGTGCCACGACCGGTCTCGGCTGCGGGCTCGTCACAACCTATCACACACTTCCCTCACCGCGCTCCTTTTCCGGCCCGGGGTGCGCGCTCGCCCCCTAGGCGTGCCGGGTACTGCAAAAATTTTAAAAAGGGACAGCGCGCCGGGTGATTGGTTTCACCGGGGGCTGATCCTTTAAAGTCTGCCCTTTCTGTGGTCCCCGAATCAATATGCCCCCCGCCTAAAAGGAAGTGTTTCCTACTTTTCTGTGTTTTTGTGTATCATTCCCCTTTGCCCCTTTTCCCGGGCCACAACCTTGCCCAAGTCCTGACTTCTTTCCTGTCCCCCAACTACGAGCCGCTTCACGTTTTGTACCCCGGGGACACCCCGGTGCCCCACAACAAGTTTCGTCAGGGGGAGCGACCTGGTACAATCCGCCGCAGCAAGTCCATCCGCTTTGCGGGGGCTCTGGTGAAAACCGGGCCCTTAGATTCCCCTCCTGGGTGGGTTCACCATGCTTTGGGGGGACAAGGATCCACTACCCTGACCCTTTAAAATTTATTCCCCAAGGGTGATGGATTTTTTAGTAAGACAATGGACATATACAGTAGAAAAAGTCCAACATTGGTTGGAAAATTCAAGTACTACCCCGACCCCTTTTTTCCTTAACTTGAACCAATTAAGCCCTTTGTGAAACCCCCTAAAATTTTTTGTTAGCTCTATGGATCCTCACTCATGAACCCGCTAGCAGCTTTGGGATGCAGTCAGCATTGCTCTAGATAACTGTGAAAACTTATAAGGTCCATATTGACTCATCCCAGCGCGTCTAGCTGCTGTCATATGGCACGCCATGCTGGTCATTATAATGTGACTGTATATAGTATGTTCTTGGGCCATTATACACAAGGGGAGAAAAGCCAATAAGACAATTTTGATGTATCCCTGGGTAGCTTACAAATTATTCTTTACAGTTTCCCCTTCTTTTATGGAAAAATTAGTTATAAAATGTGATATATGACATAGAAATTACAAATACCAAATACAGTGTTTTAATAGTTCACCCTAAGTCATATGAATTTTAAAATTAAACGGAACTGGGTTTAAGGCAGGCCCCCGGAAAATGGTTGGGATCTGCTTGCATTACACTTGTCAGTTGTGTTCTCACCATGTGGATCAGATTATAGGATTAAATGACAAGTAGATCAATAACACTTAAGGCTATGCTCCCTTCAAACTCTAACTTTGTTTCAGTAAATTTTAAAAA
>JAODAL010026329.1:0-56962 GCA_025379985.1 Phyllomedusa bahiana | reverse complement strand
GACACATAGCTCTTTTTAAAAGAGAATAGGCTCAGCAAGGGCCTGACCCGCCAAACTGTAAACAAGTATACTACAGAGAATAGTGCTCAGCGGGTTTTGGGGGCCTGCGGGTTCCGGACAGGGATATTCAATGTCCATTCAAGTAAAATGATGGTTCAAATCAAACTGCTTCTGCATTTTTTAATTTGTGGTTTTTACTGTGGTAAAAAGACAGGGATAGTGAAGGGGTGTGTGATTTTTTTTCTGTGACTTTTATAACCTAAGTGTGTTCCCTAAGATGTGCACGTATATTATTGACTGTTGCGGATGTTAATTCTAGCTTTTCCAGCCCTGTTTGGGTTTTTAAGAATGAAGGGTTGTTCCTTTTCCCATAGACTTTAATGGTCTTTTGGGCGATAATGGCAATCGACTATCGAAATCGTCTAGATAACTGCGGATATCGACTATCGAAACGATGACGATAGTCAACATAATCGCTCATCACTAGTAATTACAGAGTATCCATTTTACATAAAACAGAATATCAGAACATAATTTTTCCTCATTCCTTGGGGATTTTTGTCTGAGTTGGAATTTGTCACTTTAGAAAGCAACCTTTTCTGTCAAGATAACAAATATCATTGCAAAATGAACAAATTGAACCACATGGGGATCATACAAAGGGAAAACTTCAAATAAATGCCATTCACTTCATTACAAAGCAAAGTAAATGATCTACTGACTGATTCAGAAGAACACACCAACTACTTTACTTTCTCTTTCTGCTAATGATGAGATGACTTATTTGCTTTGCTATAACAGCTTTGATATTTCTGACAAGTAGTTAAAACTTTCCATGGATAGTGAGATATAGAGTTATATATTTATAATACAAATAAATGAACTAAAAAAACACTGTAAAATGCATGTATATGTGTGTCTATGTATTTATATTGTAATGCCGTGATTGGTAAGGTGGTGAAAGGTGTATACATTGCACCCAGAGTTCTCGCATATACATGTTGAAGACAGATGCATATCACCAAGAAATCTGGTCTCGGTGAGGTAGGAGCCATGGCTTTATTCTGTGTCAGCTTCAGTAGGTAGTTGGCACATGTTTATCAGTTTATTTTAGCTGTGTGAATACAGTTTAGTGCGGGACGGTTTTACTGAGAGCAGTCAAAGTGTTGGCTGGGTGACTGCTCCCCATGTTCCAGGCCAGGGTTTAGCTGGCCTACACAAGTAAGCTAGTTGGCACACTAACTATGTCTGCAATAACAGGCCAGGGAGTTTGGGCCTGAGAGGTATGCCAAGAAGTAATCACATTCTGTCGCGGTACCCTCCGCTCCTCGGCCCGCGGGCCGTGGGCGCCCACCAGGGTCGGGTGGCGCCGCTGGCCGCGGGACGAGCCGGGGGTCCGCACCTGCCGGGGACTCACCTGACCTCGCTCCTGTGCCGTCCGCGCCCTCTGCCGGCCGAGGCGCGCGTGCCCGTGTCCTAAGGCGCGCGTGCCCGTGTCCTAAGGCGTGCGCGCTCGTTCTCGAGGATTTAAAGGGCCAGCGCCCCGATAATTGGCTAATTGCAAGGCGCTTCCCTACTTAGGTCACGTCCCACAATCACCCTCGCTGGATCTATGTTGCCTCGTGCCTTAGTAAAGCATTTCCTAAAGTGTATTCTCGCCCTACCGTGTACCAGCCCCTCTTGCTACTTCTCGACCCCGGGAACCTCTGCCCCCTCCCCTGACCTTCCTGCCTAGCCACGACCACGAACCATTGCCGCCTGCCCTGACCTTCTGCCTGCCCACGACAAACGATTCTCGGATTTACTACTCTGTCCCAGCTGCACCTCGGCCGCCATCGCAAGCAAGTCACGTCGGGGGGGACGACCTGGTAGCCCCCACGCCGCAGCAAGTCCATCCCGCTTTGCGGCGGGCTCTGGTGAAAATCAGGGGCTACTTAGATTCTGTTCCCTGGCGTGGCTTAGCTATCATCGCTTGCGGTGGTCCAGAGGGTCCACCACCCAGCCGTTACACATTCATTTGTATTCTAAATATATATCTCTATCTTGCAGAAAAAAAAAAACCAGATTTTTTTTCACTTTTTTTTTGAGTGCTATAGATCTTTTTTTACAATATTACTTAGTCTTGATCTGGACTAATCCACTGGCACTGCTATTGAATATTTTTACAGCGAGTGCTACATCTTTTTTTTTTATTTATCTATCTATCTACATATCCAGTTGAAATCAGAAGTTTAAATAAACTATATAAAAAAGACACCATTTGCATGTTTTTCTCACTATCTGACATGAAATCAGAATAAACCTTACCCGTTTTAGATCAATTGGGATTACCAAAATTATTTATTTTGCCAAATTCCAGAATAATGAGAGAGAGGGAATTTCCAAGGTATTTTATTACTTTCTGCAAAGTCAAAAATGTACATACATTCATTTGGTAGCATTACCCTTAAACTGTATGACTTGGGTCAAATGTTTTAGATATGCTTCCATAAGCTTCTCACAATAGTTGATAGGCATTTTGGCCCATTCCTCCTGACAGAACTGGTGTAACTGAGCCATGTTTGTAGGTAACTTTGCTCACATCTGCCTTTTCAGCATGGTCTATAAATTGTAGGATTGAGATCAGGGTTTTGTGATGGCCACTCCAAAACATTGACTTGGTTATCCTTAAGCCACTTTGTAACCAATTTGGCAGTATGCTTCAGGCCATTGTCCATTTCGATGACCCATTTTTGCCCAAGCTTTACTTCCTCGCTGATGTCTTGAGATGTTGCTTCAATTTTGCCACATTATCTCATTCCACATGATGCCATCTACTTTGTAAAGTGTACCAGTCCCTCCTGCAGCAAAACAAGCCCACAACATGATGCTGCCACCACATGTTGGGATGGTGTTCTTAGGCTCCCAAGCTTCTCCCTTTTTACTCCAAATATAAGAATGGTCATTATGGCCAAACAGTTCGTCAGACCACAGGACATGTCTCCAAAACTTTAGGTCTTTGTTCCTGTGTGCATTTGCAAACATTAATCTGCTTTTCTTTTTTTCTTTTGCAGTATTGGCTTCTTCTTGGCAGAGTGGTTTTTCAGCCCATGTTGGTACAGTACTTGTTTCACTGTGGATAATGACACAATCTTACCAGCTTCAGGCAGCATCTTCATGAGGTCTTTTGCTTTTGTTCTTGGCTTGATATGCACATGTCGGAGAGCACGTATGCGGTATGATGCGTGGTATGATGGCTGGACATTCCCATCTTGTTTTTCACAGTGGGGATGGTGTTCTTAGGCTTCCAATCTTCTCCTTTTTACTCCAAATATGCACATTGAATTGATACCTGTTCACACCAGTATGCAGGAAAGCCACAGTATAATACATAGCGAGATTGCACAAATGCAAAAATAGCAATAAGACAACCGCTCACACACCTTCTATGTACGAGAGGGGTGGTTGCTGGTATTATAATTGCATATAGATAAGGTGATACAAATGGGTGCTATTAATGCAGATACGTGTGGTGCATGTGTGTCTCTTCATGGATTGCAGATGGCTCCATATCTCCTCAGAATTTCTACTGTGGTTACATATCCCATGACGATGAGTGTGTGATGAATATTTTGAAAATGTTGGACTTCATGCACAGCCTTGATTGAGGAAAAATGTTTTTTTCTGGGAGTGATATATTCTGTAATGTTTTAAGAATTTTGAAGAAAAATTTAAAATATTTTTTATACCCCTTTTGCTTTGGATATATGAAGTTACGGGGTTTGGGGCTTGGGGGTTTGGCCCCCTTTTTGCAGGGTTTTTATTCCCCCACTGGGGAAAAAGGCTTTTTTCTATTTTTTTTTTTTTTAATCATTAAAACTTTTATTAAAGTTTTCCGGAAAGTTACAAGTGCAACAAAAACTTAACAAATCATCAAAATAGATAGATGACACAAGGCCCAAAAGGGAAAAAAAAAAACACGGCCTTGTACTTTCCCAATGCTAAATCCCACAAAAAAGGTAAAGGGAAAAAAAAAAGGAGTATATGGTTTAACACCCAATCTAAAAATAAAAAATTTGAAGAGCAAGAAAAAAGATAAAGTTTTTGGGGGGAAGGATGCTTCTATTTAAAGAGATACATGTGGTGCACCACGCAGGCTTAAAAACCTATTAGGGCCATACTTTTAAATTGGGGGGGGGCTCCCTAACACTTTTTAGGTTTTAAAAACAAAAAAACAAAAAGGGGAATTTCCTACGTCGAAAAAAAAAGAAGCATTTTTTGCTTTTACCCTACTTTGGAAAAAATTTTTTGGACTTTGGGTTTAAAATATCTTGATCAAAAAACAGGGTTTAAAGTGCCCACACTTCAACGGGGTCCCCAAATGGGCAGTCTTTATCTTTCCCTCTAAAATGACCCAAAATCGGGGCCTTTCCACTGGGTCCCCCCGGAACCCCCATTTTTCAGAGAGAAAAAATAAAAAAAACCCAACTGAAAACCCTGCCCTTTTTTGACAGCTGTGAGAGTGGGCGGGGACGGGAAACCCAAAATGGAAGCCCTTCTTATTTCCCCTTTTATGGGTTTAAAATTTTCAAGTTTTAACCAATTTTAAAACGTTTTGTTTCTGAAAACAAAAAAAACCATTTTAAAAAAAAAAGGTATGAAAAACCTGAGTGCCCGGCGGGTTGGGCAACATGAAAATTTTTAATTTTACCCCCACAGACCGCCGCCAGGGGCCTTTTCTGCAAAAAGGGCCCAATCCCTACGTCAAAAAACCCCTTAAAAAAGGGGAAATTTTTTTGTTTTAAATCATACATAAAAAAAATTTTGGGAAAATCTGGGTTTTCCAAAATATTTTTTGTTTCAGAAAAAGAAAAAGGGTCCCCAGGTTTTTCAACGTGGTTAAAAATTGGGCAGGCCCTTTAAAATCTTTACCTTTCAATGGGACCCCCAATCGGGCCCTCTCACGGGGTTCCCCGACCTCCTTTATTCAGAGAAAAAAAATAAAAACCCACCCAACCGGCAAAGCTCCCCTTTCTTATGACAGCCTGTGAGGGGTGGGGGGGGAAACAGAAACCAAAAAGGGAAGCCCTTTATTTCCCATATGGTTTAAAATTTAAATTTTTAATCCCAAAGTATAATTTATGTTTCTGCCACAAAAACATTTTTTAAAAAAAAGTATTGAAAAACTGAGTGCCCGGGGCGGGGGCTGCAAAAACCACATGAAATTTAAAACATGTACAACCCCAGCCCGGGCCGCCAGGGGGCATTTTTCTGCAAAAAGGGGAAAATACATTGTCGAAATTCCCAAAAGGGAAAGCATTTTTGCTATTTTTTTTTACATAAAAAAAACTTTGGACCCCTCGGTTACAATTTGATTAGAACATTTTTTTTAAGTGCCCACGATTCAACTTTGGCCCTCAAATCGGGCATTTCCCTACCCTTTATTTTACCTCTCAATCGACCCCAATTCAGGCTCTAAATGGGTCCCCAAAACCTTTCCTTTTTTGGGGAGAAAAAAATAAAAAAAAACCCAAACCCTCCCAAGTCCCCTTCTTTTGGAAAGCCTGTGAGAGGGGGCGGGGGGCCCAAAAAACCCAAAAAATGGAAGCCCCTTTCTTATTTTTCCCATATGGGTTTTAAAAATAAAAGTTTAAAAAGAAATTAAACGTATTTTTCTCCCACACAAAAAAAATTTTAAAAAAACGTTTTGAAAAACCCTGATTTCCCATGGCGGGCGGGCGGCACACATGTAATTTACATGTACAAACGGGGGACCCCCCCCCCAGGGGGCACATTTCTGAAAAAAGGGGGGCAATCCACAAAGTCGAAACCCCTAAAGAAGCTTTTTTTGGCAAATTATCATACATAAAAAAAACTTTGGGGATTTTGGGGGTTTCCAATTCTTAAATCGAACATGTTTAAGTTGCCCAGGGATTTAAAAAGGGGGTTCAAATGGGGCAGTCCTATCCAAATTTTTTCCCTTCAACAAACCCAAAATCAGGCCTCCCCAATTTGGGAAACCGCCCTCCATTATTAAGAGGGGAAAAAAAAAAAAAAACACCCAACCTGCAAAGTGACCTTCTTAGGGAAAGGGCAGTGAAAAGGGGGGGGGGGACAAAAACCCAAATTTAAAGACCTCTTATTTCCCCATATGGGTTTTAAAATCAATGTTTTCCAAGTAAAAAAGTTTGTTTTGCACAAAAAAATTTTTCTAAAAAAAACGTAGGGCAAACTAAAGTGCCATTGGCAGGGTGCGGCACACTTGAAAATTATACAGTCACACCGGGACCCCCCGCCAGGGGGCACTTTTCTGCAAAAAGGGCAATACCTACGTCGAAACCCCTTTAAAGGCATTTTTTTCTATCTTTCATCCCATGAAAAAACTTTGGGGGACTTCGGTTAAAATTTTTTAAATCAAAAACATGTTTAAGCTCCCCACGATTCAACGTGGCCCCCAAATCGGGAAAGGCCTACCCCTTTCTTTCCCTCTAAAATCGACCCAATCGGGCCCTTTCCCCCACTGGGTCACCGCCCCCATTATTCAGAGAGAAAAAAAAAAAAAACCCCCAAACCCTGCAAAGTCCCCTTTTTGGGGAAAAGCCTGTGAGATTTGGGGGGGGGGACAAAAACCCCAAAATAAAAGCACTCTTATTTCCCCATATAGGAAAAAAATTTTCAATGTTTTCCAAAGGGTTTAAGTTGTTTCCCCCCCCCCAAAAAAAACTTTTCTAAAAAACGTATGAAAACCTGGGGGGCCACTGGCGGGGGGCTGCGGCACACATGTAATTATACTTTGTACACACCCCGGGAACCGCCCCCCAGGGGCCCAAAATTTTCTGAAAAAAGGGCAATACACTACGTCGAATCCTAAAAAAGCATTTATGCTTTTCTATCTACATAAAAAAACTTGAGACTCTGGGTTTTCCATATTTGATAAAAACATTTTTTAAGGTTTGCCCAGGGACTTAAAAGTGGTTTTCAAATCGGGGGGGTTCCTTTTCCTATCTTTCCCTCTAAATCGACCCTTTTTCGGGGCCTTCACTGGGTCCCCCGCCTCCATTATTCAGAGAGAAAAAAAAAAAAAACCCAAAAAACCCTGCAAAGCTCCCCTTTTCTTTTTGACACCCTGGAGAGTGGGGGGGGGACAAAAACCCCAAAAATTTGGAAAAGAACCTCTTATTTCCCCCATTTTGGTTTAAAAAATCAATGTATCCCAAGTATAAGTATGTTTTGCACTCAAAACTTTTCTAAAAAAAAAAACGAAATGAAACCCTGAGTGCCACGGGCCAGGGTTTGCGGCAAACATGAAAATTTTTACATGTACAACCCCGGACCGCGCCGCGGCACATTTTGCAAAAAGGGCAAAAACATAGTAAAATTTCCCTAAAAAATTGCTTTTTGGCTATCTATCATACATAAAAAAAAACTTTGAGATCTCGGTTTCCCCCATATCTTGTTTCAGAACATTTTTAAGCTCCCACGACTTCAAGGGTGGTCAAAAATTTGGGCATTTCCTATCCTACCCTTTCCCTCTCAATCAAAAGCCAAAAAAGGCCCTCTCACTGGGTCCGGCCCCTCCTTTAAATTCAGAGAGAAAAAAAAAAAAAAAACCCCCCTCCTGCCCAAAGTCCCCTTCTTAGGGGACAGCCTGGGGAGAGTGGGGGGGAACAAAAACCCCCAAAAAGGGGAAAAAAACCTCTTACTTCCCATTTGGGTTTTAAAAATTAAATGTTTTCCCAAGTAAAAACGTTTGTTTCTCCCAAAAAAAAAAACATTTCAAAAAACGTTTTGCAAAACCCTGAGTGAACTGGCAGGGGGGCTGGGCACCATTAACACAGGTTGGGTGTTTTTTATTTTTTCTCTCTGAATAATGGAGGTCGGGGGCCCCAGTTTGGGGGGGGGCCCTGTTTGGTCGTTTGGGAGGTAAAGATGGGAAAGGGGGACGGGGCCGTTTGGCCCGTTAAAGGGTGTGGGAAAGTTTTTAAACTTTGGTTCGGGACCCAAGATTTTTTAAACCCGGGGAGTCTCAAAGTTTTTTTTCTTTGTATGAAAAGATAGCAAAAAAATGTTTTCTTTAGGGATTTCGACTTTGGTGTATTGCCTTTTTTGCAAAAATTGCCGCTGGCGGCGGTCATGTGTGGACATTTTAAAATTTTAAACTGTGTTGCCCCCAGCCCTCCCAAGTGGAAAACGGGTTTTGGGTTTACGTTTTTTTCAGAAATTTTTTTTTGGGTCCCAAGAAAAACTTATTTATACTTGGTTTTACTTTTTTTTTAACCTATATGGGAATTTAAGAGGTGTTTCCCCTTTTTGGGGTTTCCCTGTCCCGGGCCCACTCCCAGGCTTTTCATAAAAAGGGGGCAGTTTTGGGCAGGTTGGGTGTTTTTTTTTTTTTTTCTCTTGAAAAAATTGGAGGTCGGGGCCCCGTGAGGGCTGTTTGGGCCCTCGATTTGAGGGGAAAAAGATAGGATGGGACCCCCCGTTTTAAAGCCCCTTTTTGGGGGGCAGTTTAAAAAACATTTTTTAAAACCCAAGAAAGGGGAAAAACCGAGGGGCCCTAAAATTTTTTTTATGTATAAAAAAAAAATTACGGGGACACCCTCGCCCACAGTATTTTTTGGGAAAAAAAATTTTTTTAAAGGGAAAAAAAAGGATAAAATAGAGGTTTTAGTTGAAAAGTACCCCTTTAAAAGAAAAGTAAACCAAGCCCTATCAAGGTTTTTCATTTTTGGAGTCCTTTCACGAAAAATTTTTACAAAAAAAATCACAAAAAAAGGGAGTTTTTTAAACTAAAAAAACTAGAGATGGGCGGAAATCGTTTAACAAAAGGGGAAATTCGTTTGGGAATTTCGGGGGAAAATTTTCGGTTGGGAACGAAGTTGAATTTGGGGGTTTCCCTTCGGGGGGAAACGGGGTGTCCCTTTTGATTGATAAATTTTGGCTGCGGGGGCACATGGGCACATGGGGCAAAGCACTCTGGGGGGGGAAGAAGGGCATTGCCGATGACTTTGTGAAGAGTTGAACCCAATCAGAGACGGGGGGATTCTGTAAACTTTCACCGCACTATAAAAGTCGGGGCGCCGCCGGGAGCTACACCCCTTTCTCCCGGGGCTCATCAAAAAAGGGTTTGCTGCCGGGGCGGGTTTACTCTTATGAAGAATTGTTTTTTAAATTTTCCCGATTTTGTGGGGGGGTTCAGCTTGTTCGGGGACTGTTCTCTTAATGTTCTTTTTCCCAAATTTTTTTGGGGTATGGGATCTAAAAATCCAGTGTCCCTTTTTCCATGAAAGCGGGCTAAAACTTTTTCAATACCCAAGGGGGGTTTCAAACCCAAAGTTCCTGTTGTATTTTTTTTAAAAAGGAAACAGCGTTTTTAAAATTTAACAAAAAACCATTTCATTTTTGGAGGGCTAAATTCTATTGCGAAATTTTTTACATCCGGGGGTTTTAATTTTAAGCGTTGTTTTGCGGGTGGGGCGGGCCCCCCAAGAAACCGTCTTTTTTAACGCCAAAAAAAATTTTAAATTTTTTTCCTTGTAGCCTAATTCACAAGCAAAGGGGTTTAATTAAAAAAACTGTATTCTTGTTGGGGTGGCGTGGGAATAAAACGCAATTGAAAAACACCCCCCCCAAAGGGCTACTAGTTTGTGCGGCTCAATTCTTTGGCGAAAATTTACCCCGGGGGTTAAATTTAAAGCGTTTTTTTTGCTGGGTGTGACAATAATAAACCGTCTTTTTAAACGCCAAAATATATAAAATTTTTCCTGTGGGCCAAAATTTAAAACAAGAAAAGGGGTTTAATTTAATAAATTTGGCTTCTTTTGTTTTGTGGCTTTAGAAAACACCCCAATTAAAACCCACGTAAAAGTATGTTTGTGGGGGCAAAATTTTTGGGGCCCCAATTTTTTACTTTCCGGGGGTTTAAAAAATTAAGGTTTTTTTGCTGGTGTGCTGACAAAAAAAAAACCGTTTTTTTTAACCCCAAAAAATATATACTTTTTTCCCTGCAGCCAAAATTTCATATCCAAAGGGTTTAAATTTTAACCCTGTTTGTGCTTTTCATTTAGTAAAAAACCCCCGGGTTTTAAAAAAGGGCACATAAAAAGGAAAATTTTTTCCTGGCCATTTGGGGAAAGGCAATTTTTAACCCCAAGGGGGTTTACCCGGGGCTTTTTTCTGGGTTATTTGGAGTAAAAAAAACAGGGTTTTATTTTATATAAAGATTTTTCTCTTTCAAAACAGGTTTTTGGGACATTTTGGGAACAAACAGTATTTAAGAAAGGGGAAGTGGGCGGGCTCTCCCACCGCGATTTGGCGTGGCAAAAACTTTTCCGGGAAAACGGGCCCCAAGTTGCGCACAGAAAAGGGGGACGGTCGCAGGGGGGGTCACTCGGTGAGGCCACAACTGCCGCTGAAATCTGGCGGGCCGTGTTTTTGTTCGAAACCCCCAAAGGGGTTCTTGTTTTGGGTTGGGTAGGTCTTTCCTCTTCCTCCCAAAAGGACATTGAAAAACCCCAGCCAAGGGGTCGGGGGAATGTCGGGGACAAAAAACCCTTATTGGCAGGGGCCCGGGAGGGGTCAGGGGCCCTACCTGTCCTAAAACCCCCCTCTGTCCCACCCGGTTCCCTCAGCCAGAGATTTTACTATGTGGTTGGGCTCAGGGGCCATTATATAGCGAGGAGGGAAACAATTTGAGGAGGGCAGTCAGAAAGCTATTTGGGGGGAAAAGAAATGGGGCCAAATCCCCCGCGTTTTGGCAGTAGGGGGCCCAAAGTATAGTTGTGGAGGGGGGGCTGGGAGGTCATGTTGGGAGAGGTCAGCCGGGCCCTTTACCGGGGAACCGGTGATGGGGAAAGCAGTGACGAGGGAAACAAAAATTTAGATGATGATGTGGGGCCGCCGGGCATTTGGGGGAAAGGCCGGGTGGGGAAAAAGGGAATTCTTTCCATCGTCAGGAGAAAGAGGGACCCAGTTTTGCGCGGCGGCAGGGCGCAGCCAGCAAGGGGGTGGGTTGGGCCCGTGAGTCAGGGGGAAATAGCAGCAGTTTTGAGGTCGGGACCAATTTGGCCCAAAGGGGTAAAAAAAAACCCGCTTCGCGGGTTTCCAAAGAAAGTAGGGGGCCCCGGGGGCCCTCAGCGAGGCAGCGGCGGAAAGTAGTCACCGGGTGGGGGAGGGGTTGGGGGTTTAAAATCCCGATACTGGGGGGTGTGGCGGGGTTTTTTGGTATGCCCCGGGGGAAAAGCCGAATTATTGGGTATATGTGGGAAATCTGTAAGCGGGGAAAAAAAGGGGAAGCTTTGGCCAGGAGCAAAAGGGTTGGCACCAGGGCCCCTGCGTCAGCACATGCAGCTTTAAACCACCCGGTTTGGCCGGGGGAGAAACGGGGGGCTCAGATGTGGGGGTTTCCACCCCTGCCCCCGCACCCAAACCGCAAGCGGGGGGGCAGCCCCCCAGTGGCACACATGCCATTGAAAGGCCATTTCAAGGTTCCCCCCCAACCTTTCTGCAAAAGGGGAGGGGTTTTTTTTTTTTTTTTGGACAATCATTTTCCGGTCCAGATGCTCCTGCCCCTCGTATCGGGCGCAAGCAGCCCGTTCAGCGAGGCGATTGCAAAGGGAAAACAGTATGCTTTAAAAACCCAATCCTAAGGTGCAGCGCTGCCGGGGCTCCTGCCCCAAGTTTTTTGGGTTTTTTACTGCGGGTCCCCCTTTTCCCCCAAATGGTGGACTCTGCACCGTTTTTGAAAAAACTAATGGCTTGTCCCGACCCGGATGGAGGGTTAAAACCCGTAATTTCTTTTCCAAAAAAAGGGGGAAAATACCAGCACTTCTTTAAAAATTTTTAGAACAGAAGGTGGGTCAGTCCTTGTGCTTATCTGTTTGTTCCCCAAAATGCCCCGGCAGCGCGGCGTTTTGGAGCTGTAATTTCGGTCAGGGCCCGTATATGTCCTTTCGGGCCCCCTGGGTGAATTGCTTTTCCAAACCCAGGCACACCAACACCCTTGGGGGGAGGGGCCCGCTTTCTCCTCCCGTTTTCCAAAAAAACGGGACCCGCGCCAAAAAGTCCGCCTCCCCCCCCTGCTCAACCCCCCCCAACCTTTCGCCCCCACAAGTTTTTGCTCCATTCTTCCACTTTTGTAGGGGGACCCGCGGTTTTCACGCAGTTTTACAACCCGGCTTGCCTCGGCAAACGAAGTTTACCAGGGGGAAACTGCTCCGGTCTTTCAGCAAGAAATTTGAATTTTTTGTTGGGGTTTCTCCGCGGGCCCAAATGCAATTCGGAACCATGGGGGACAATTGGGGAAAAACCTGGTGTCCCTGCTCCCGAGGGGGATGGTTTCCCTTTCCCCTGCATGGCGACATGGTTTTATGGGTTTTTGAAAAAAGGGTTTTTTGAAAATCTTCCCCCGATCTTCAGAACATTCTGAAAATGGGCCCGGGAAATGTGCATGCATTTTTAATTTTGTACAAAGGGAGGGAAAACCCTTTCCCCGAATTGCAGCGGCCAGAACGGGGGCCCCCCCCAACCCCCACCCCTGAAAAGCGGGTGGGTTTTCCCCCCGGGGAAATTTCCCGCCCGCAAATGTTGGGGAAGGGCTGTATGAACAGAGAAAGGCCCTTTTAAAGATTTTTTTTGATCCAAGGGAGCAGGAAAATACTCCCCTGTGTTTAAATTTTTATGTCCAGCCCGTGGCGCTCATGGGGGTGACACCCCCTTTTTTTGTTGAGGCCATTTTAAGGAAAGGGGGACATTATTTGTCCGTTTGCCGGGCTACGGGTGAATAAAAAGTCATTTTTCCCCTGCTTCCCGTTTCCCGGGGGAGATGCTGAAAAAACTTTGGGGGGGAGGGGAAGGAGACGTGGCGATAAACTGTGGGCCCCATGGGGTCCCGGGGTGGCTGAAATGGAGAAGGAGGAAGGGGGGGACATTGGAGCAGAAAAAATTGTCTGGGAAATGAGTGGATTTTTTTACCCAGGGACAAGAGAGGAGGGCAGGAGCGTGGAGGAGGTGGATGGAGAGGGGGAAGACGAAGGGGAGTTTACCCCCCAAAAAATGGGCAGGATACCCGTTGGGAAAGGAGGCAGGGAAACCCCTCGGAGTCACTTGTGCAGATGGCCCCCAGCCCTGCCCTTTTTTGCCTGGTTGGGGGACAGCCCAAAAGGGAGCATCCGGCAGGGGGGATGAATTTGGCCCCTCCCCCCCTTTTGGGGCCCTCGCTAAAGGGGCCAAAAAAGGGGGCCCCTTTTTTCCCCGCTTTTTAGAGGGAAGGAAAAAAATCAAAACTATAGGGAAATCCTCCCTAATCAGTTGGCTGTGCCTTTTTGTGCGGGAAACGTCCCTCCTCTGAAAAAGGTTCCCGGGCCGGGGGGTTCCTCAGCGCCCCGTACTACTGCCCCGGGTTTCTGGGGGGGGAAATTTGGGGGGGACCCGCCTCATCAGTAGTAAAACCTTTAAATTTTGGAGTAACTGTTTTGGGCTTCCCTTTACCCCCCTTTGTGAGGGGGCAGTCGCCGCGCAGCAGGACCTGGAGCAGTCCCCGAAAACCCAAAAGGTTGTGGCCTACTTGGGGCAGCACTCTGCCACCCCAGGGTTTGAAGTCGTGGGGGTTTTGGGGGAGCCCAAAAAATGGATGTTTTGGCCGGGAAAACTTTTCCCCAGTTTGCAGTGGAGAAGGCTGTTTGCCCCCGGGCCAAATTTTGTGTTTGGCCCTCGATTGGGTGTTTTTTGTGCGGCGGGGGCCCCTCGTTTTCCCCCGGAGAACCCGGGAAAGTCCCGGGAAATGTGGAAAAGGCTGACCTTTGTTTAGATGGAAAACAGGGTTTGGGTCGGCCGGATTTCCACACAACCCAAAGCCTTAGGCGGGCAGTCTGGGTTAAAAATTCCCGCCTCAGCCATATTTTGATGCGCCCCCCGCCTGGGGTTTCAACAATTTTGCTGCCCGTTTTTTCCCTTTTCCCAACCCCTTTCTTTTTTCAGGGGGTTTGGTTTTTGGCCCCCCAAACCCCAACCAACTCGGTCATTTTTGCCATTCTATGACCTCTTGGGGTGCTGCTGCTGTTGCCGTGACATTTCCACACTGTGGGCAAATTTTGCCCCCTGTCTGACCTCCCTGCTGCTTTTCTGTGGCTTTCTTGGCCCTGTCCTTTCCCCCCTGTGTCATTGTGCCAAATGCCCGACTTTATGTTGCTGCCGCCCGGGAACCTCCCCTCTCAGCATTGTGCCCCCTTGTGGCTTCCCCCCGTTTTGCCACCCTTTTTGAATGTCATTGTGCCACTCTCTGACCTTTATTTTGGGTGCTGTGGGCTTTCCCGCCGTGCCCCTTCCCCACTGGGGTAAATTTAGGGACTGGGCCCGGACTTTGCTGCTGCCGCCCGTGGGCCTCCGCTCTCGTCATTGTGCATTCTGTGGGCTTCTCCTGTTTTCCCCTCCAGATGTCATTGTGCCCCTGCCTGATTTTGCTGCTGCTGTCGGTTTAACCCCCCACTGTTTTGAAAATTTTGGGGCCACTCTGTGGGGCCCAATACTTTTTTGCCGCCCCCCGGGGAAAGTTTAAATTTTGCCACTGTTTTGACCCCCCATTTTCGGGTGCTGTTTTGGGCCCCCACCCTGTGTGGGTTGTGGACACTCCCGTGGCCTAATACTGTTTTTTCTCCCCCAGAATGTTTAAATTTTGCCACTGCCTGATCTTTATAAATGCTGCCGCCCCGTGACCTCCAAAACTTGTTTATTGTGCCCCTCTGTGGCCTAAATTCTGTTTAGGGGCCTCCCGGGAAAGTCAATTTTTTGCCCCTGGGCCCGAAACTCAAAACTTGCCGCCCTTTACCCCACAAATGTGTGATTTTGCCCCCTCTGTGACCTTAAAATGGGTTTAAACCCCCCCAGAATTTTCATTGTGGCCCCCTGCCCCCAAACTCATACTGTGCCGCCGGGGACCCCACAAATGTGTGATTGTGCCAAATCTGTGGGCCCAATAATGTTTAGCCGCCTCCCGAAAGTTTATTGTGCCCCCTGCCTGATTTTTTCATTAATACTGCCGCCCTGACCTCCACCCCTGTGTGTTTTTGGCCCCTCTGTGGCCTAATACGTTTTGGCCCCCCCAGAATGTCATTTTTGCCACTGCCTGAAACTTATGCTGCCCCCGTTACCTCAACCCCCTGTTGAAATTTTTGGCCCCCTCTGGGCCTAATTTTCTGTTTTGCTGCCTAAGGGAAAGGGCTTTTTGCCTGCCCGAATTTTATTGATTCCCGCCGCCCTTTACCTTTAAAACTGTGGATTTTTTGCCAAATCTGTGGGGGCCCAATTTTGGGTTTTGGCCCCCGGGTTTTCTTGTGCCCTTTCCCCGATCTCAACTGTTTCCGCCGTGAAACCCCCACACTGTGTGTTTTTTGCTACTCTGTGGCCTAATTTCTTTTTTTTGCCGCCTAAAAAGAATTGGGTTTTTATTGTTTCACTGGCCCGTTCCCCAGGTTTTTTTTTTTTTCGTTCGTGACCTCCCCCACTTTTGTCATTTTGCCCCCTTTTTTGGGGCCCAAAAAATGTTTTGCCCCCCCAAAAATTTTATTGTGCCCCTTTTCCTGAAAAACATTTCTGCTGCCCAGTGACCTCCCCTCTAAAATTTATTGTGCCACTCTGTGGCTTTCCCCGTGTTTTGGGCCCCCCCCCTCCAGAATTAAAAGGGCCAAATGCTGACCTCATGCTGCTGTGGGTTTTCCCCGTTTAACCCCACTCTGTCCCCTTTTAAAGTAAAACCACCGGAAATCTCAGCTTTGTTTTTTTTTTCCCGCTTTCGCTGGCATGACTTTAAACAGGCTACATTCCCGCTTGGTTTTTTGCTTGTTTTGGGCCCCCTTAAGTGGGCCCCCGGGAATTTTTTTTTAGTGAAGCGATTCTAAGAGGGGGGGGCAGTTTCTGCTGTCCCTACTAAAAAACAACATTGTTTTGAAGGGGCCCAAAAAAAAACTTCCCCCTGCAATTTAAGCAGGGCCCCTGTTCTTCAAACCCCCCCACAGGCTCTGTGCAGCCTGGAAATAGCTGCTTTTTAACGCGATTCGTGCCGAAGTAATTCGGAACGAAACGAATTTTGTCGGAAAATTCGGCGAAGTGACCGAATCGAATTTTTGAGAAATTCGCCCATCTCTACTCAAAACACAATAAAGGCCATACTTACTGTCACAAGCGGGCGCGCTTGGCTTCTTCTGTGCCCCCGGATTCAGGGACGAGTGGCGCCACGGCCCGTGTATCGGCCCGCAGGAGCTCTCGCTCCCCTGCACAGCCCAGCTTAACTGTCCGTGCTCCTGCATCTCCGCGACTTCCTGCTGGCCGGCGCGCGTCCCCGCTCCTTGGTTTTTGTCGGTGCCTGACCCTATTTAAGGTACTTCCTTCCGAAACGTCCCCGCCGGATCTTTAGTGCCATTGCCTATTGAGAAAGCATTTCCCTGAGTCTGTTCTGATTACCGTGTACCGTACCTTCTGCCTCCGTCCCTCAACCACGAACCATTGCCGCCTGTCCTGACCTTACCGCCTGTCCCAGACTACGAGCCTGCCTGTCGATTCTGTACCACGTTAAACCTCAGCTGCCTCCGCAAGCAAGTCCCGTCATGGGTAGCAACCTGGTAGACTCCTGCCGCAGCAAGTCCATCCGGCCTGTGGCAGGCTCTGGTGAAAACCAGGACCTACTTAGATTCCGCTCCCTGGCGTGGCTAACACCATCGCTTGCGGTGGCCCAGTGGATCCACTACTGCGAATCGTGACACTTACAGCTCAATGGATGGACTAAAGACTGAACCCAGGAGAAGGCAACACAAGCCCCTGTGCTATTTGGGAAAAATAAACAGGTGCAGTTAATTGCTGAGCAGTAGCTCACACATCCCTCCACTGGTCGGACAGTTAGATGATAAAAACTGAACATTGAATTGATACTTGTTCACCTTTTTGAAGTACAGACCTTTCATCAGAAGTGAGATCACAGGGGGATAGATTAATGTTTTGCAAATCCTCTGCAGGGGTTACAAAAATCGTGTTTTGAGGTGGAAATCTCTTTGTAGTGTCCCTTCCTGTTTTTTCTTCTGGCTCTATCTTTGATGTTTAACCCCTTAAGCCGAACGCCTGAAAAGTAGTTAATGACCAGACATTTTTTTAGTTTTTGCCTCCTTGCATTTCAACAGCTGTAACTTTTTTATTTTTTCAATGACGCAGTTTTATGAGGCCTCATTTTATTTGAGACGAGTTTTATTTTATGGGGGAATAGTTTAAGTTCACTTATAAATAATTGCAGAATTTTTATTTTTTATTTTTACACCATTCATATTTCACACTTAATAACTTGTTAGATTAATTCTACAGGTTATTACGGTCGTGTGTATACCTAATATGTGTAGGTTTTTTTTGTGTGTGTAATATATGCACAATTATTTTTTATTAAAATATTTATTTTTATTTTATTTATCTTTTTTATTCATTTTTTTTCACTTTTTCTGTGTTTTTTTTTTTTTATCCCATGAAGGGAGAACTGTGTTAATTTTTTTTATACTTAGTAATGTTTTAGCATATTCATATATGCTAATACATTATACTCTGTGTCAGTCTGACACAGGCAGTGATCAGGACAGCACACAGTCTGTCCTGGTCGCTGGCTTGATACACTGACAGCTCTCGGGCTACTCTAGATCCCCAGAGCTGATTGTGCAGCTGTTCCCCAGCCTCTGTCGGCTCTGTCGGGTCACCGGGCGTTAAAGCACTGGGTTGCGGAGGTTTCCCCAGGGAATGCTCTGGAATCAGGGCTGTGTAGTACAGCCCTGATCTCAGCGCAGCTGCGGCTCCTGGGCGCCACAAACTCCGATGTCTGCAGCGACGTCTTAAGACGTCGCTGCAAACGAACAACCTGCACCTGCCGACGTCTAAAGTCAGCGGGCGGTCGTTAAGAAGTTAAAGAATCATCACTCATAGAAGAATGTATTTTTGATTTTATCTAATTTGCTTCACCAAGTGCTTCAGTGTTTCCATTTATACATGGCAACCCTGTCCTAATAATGTTTCTCACAAATAAACTTTTATTGTTTTGAAATAGTTTTCTCATATTTGTCCATTAGACTTTTAAGTTTTTCAAAGAATAGATCCACCAATGTGTCCAAATCAAATTTATTCAACCTGGTCTCTAAATTATGGATTTGCCTCTCTGTTTGTGTTAATAACTTCTGATTGTGGTCAATCCGTATACAAATAATTATTTTTGATCTTTGAAAAAGGAGAACAGTCATTGATCAACAAACCACTTTTTGTAATCTTTTTCTTCTCCCCATCTTTTTTGTTAAAAATTTGTAACATCTTCCAGCTCTGCACTGCACATTTTTGGGATTAGCTGAGCACAATCTCTGCAGTTAAGCCCATTGCCATGATGAACGCCATGATGGTCCCCATCTGCCCTGACCTCTCTGTCTGTAACTAGTGTTGATCGAACCATTCGTGAAAAGTTAAGTTCGGGTCAAACTTCTTGATTTTTTAGAACGCGAGCCGAACTGAGCTTTTTACGGTTCGTTCACATAAAGTTCACATTTGACATGGGCATTCGACGTGCTAGTTTTAGTTTAATTTTTAGCTGCTTCCTGCACTTTTGACGGCCATCCAATCAGTGCAGAGCACAGAAAAGTGTCAAAAATGTCATTGCTGATGTGTAGGGCTCTCACTGGCTGCTGAAATCCAATAACCATGTGATACATACATATATATAGTTCACTGTATTGCCTTGCTAACGCCATTTCCAGCATACTCTCTGTACTGTAGAGACTGCTCTTTGTCTGCTTGCTTGCATTCATGCAGGCACAAGATTTGTTTCTTAGCGATTTTACACAGGAAGAGCTGTTATTTAGATTAGTTAGGTAGTTAGTTAGTGGGGTGTATAGCAAGCTTAGGACATCATAGACAGCAATAGTTAGGGAGTTTTGTATTGCTGGCTGTTTCTTTCCCACCCCCAGAAGTTGCTATTTGGCAACATTTGAAGGCTTGCATAATGCTTCTCTCATAAAGATCATACTCATATAATGATACTCAGTGTCCAAAAGTTCATTTTTGCAGTTTTGGGGGCTCAGTTACTGCATAACATATGATAACCAAATATCCTATAGAAAGAATTCTATTTTAAATAGTGGTTGCTTGTAGAAAACTATTTTGAGTGCCCAAAAGTTAATTTCTGCAGTTTTGGAGGTTCAGTTACTGCATAACACACGGTTACCAAATATCCTACAGAAAGGAATCTATTTTAAATAGTGGTTGCTTGGAATAAATTATTTTGAGTGCCCAAGAGTTCATTTCTGCAGTTTGGAGGTAATATTCAGCTTTTGAACATGGAGAGAACTATAGGTGGTAAGTGAGCATGGAGGGGTGTAGGACGTGGAGCTAGAGGTATGAGACAAGGTACTCCTTCCAGTTCTCCGGACAACAAACAAGCAAGCACATCGTCAGTCGCAGTACCGTCAGGCCTGTCATCACTTGCTTGGTTCCCTGTAAGTCTCAGTAATGAAGATTGTCGCCAATCTGTTCTTCAGTGGTTAACACATCATGCATCCAGCGGTTTTACCTCCTCTTCCTTTCAGTCATTGCCACAAATGTCATCATCAGTTCAACCTGAAGCAAGGAAGCATGGGCCGAATGTCACAACCAAGTATACAGACCACTCCAGATAATACATATTCTGAAGAGCTCTTTGATGACACAATGCAGTTGGGGTCAGAAGGCATTTCAAAAGATCAAGAGGCCAAAGAGGATGATTTTGTCTGCTGTGACGCCCAATCGCTGGTGCCCTCAAAGGAGGAGAAGAAAGCTGGTCCGGTGGCAGAAATACCGAGCGGTCAGCAATGCCTCATAGTGCCTGTGGCTTCTAGCCTGCAGCTTGAGGATGTAGACTGTGTGGAAGAAGTCACCTGTGATTATGATGACATTGCGGATCCAACGTGGTCTGTTGAGCAGCAGCTGGCGAGCGCATCATCAGTGGAGGAGGATGTGGTAGTGTCAGTGCGGGTCCGGCCTCAGAAAGTAAGAAGGCGTTCGAATAAATCCTGTAACATAACTCCACTAGCCATGGTCTGTGGTGGCAGCGGGAACACCGGTACTAGGTTTTCACAGTCAAAGAGGTCCAGAACCTGTGAAGCCTGGGCCTTTTTCGATCAAGCCTCAGATTCGCCGACTGACGTCATATGCTGGATTTGCCTGCAATGCGTCAGTAGAGCAAAGTATGAAAAGATTTTAGGCACCATGAACATGAACAGGCACATGCATATAAAGCATAAATTGCTGTGGAGGAGTCACTTGGAGAGAAAAGGCCACACAGGTCCTTGGCTTCCAACCACCATGACATCCTATGCCTCCTTCTCCTCCGCCACTTCCAAGCCCAAGCGGTCCTCTGCTGCTGATATGCTGGAGCAGCATAAGCAGGCACCATTGCCAGTCCCAGATACTGTCAGCCGATTCCCACCACCAGCAACACAGCCTACACCTTCCCCAGTGTGACCTGCACACAGTACAGCAGTCAGTCTGGCAGCCTGCCTTCTGTGTACCAGTTGTGGGAGCATAAGAAACACTTTTACCCCAACCATCCTAAAGTCAAAAGCGCGTTGGCTGCATCTGTGTCCACCAAAGTCCATCTCACTACAGACACATGGACTAGTAAGCACGGTCAAGGGCATTACATCTCACTGACTGCTCACTGGGTGAGTTTGGTGGATAATAGTGTCTCTGGTGATGGGTCTTGGAATACAGTCTTCCACACTGCTGGGATGGTGCAGAGTCCAGATCCCCAACCTCAACGAGTAGCATCACGTGCCAAGAGAAACCAGGATGTTCTAAAATTAATTTGTCTTGGAGAGAGTCAACACAGAGATCAAGAGCTGTGGATGGCTCTGCGTGCTCAGACTGACCAGTGGCTGGATGCTAAGAACCTGCCATCAGGCAAGATGGTGTGCGACAATGGGAGAAATCTTGCTGCCCTTAAGATCGGTAGACTTACGCACATCCCTTGTCTGACACACATCATGATCCTGGTTGTGCAGAAATTTCTCAAGCTCTACCCGGGTCTTGACTGTCTGCTGAAGAAGCCTCGGGGTCTTATTTCACACTTCCAGCATTCGCAACCTGCTTCGGCACAACTGCCAGCGTTGCAGTGTGATCTGGGCCTCCCCGTCCACCGTCTGATATGTGATGTGGCAAAACACTGGATTTCTACCCTCCACATGCTCCAGCGATTGTGGCAGCAGCGTAATGCCATTATGCAGTATGAAATATTGCATGGCCTCCCTAGCAGTGGTGTGGACCTCATTGTGTTGACCCATAGAGAGTGGAGACAGTAAAAGATCTCGGCAACATCCTTGGCCGTTTGAAGAGGTCACCAAAATGGTCATTCGGGAAGATGCCATTGTCAACATGATAGCTGTGGTTGTATTTTTACTGGAACATGCGTTAGGCAATCTGCGGCAGCAGGTCCCAGAAGTAATCTTGGAGGAGGCAGACACAGAGCCACATTCAGCGGAGGATGTAGAAGGACAGACTGTTTCGCAGTTGTATAGGTCTTCTTGAGGCAGTGGTTCTAGATCGAGGGTGGGTGCAGGATGGTTACAAGACGAAAGTGAGCAATTTCCTTTCACCCACACAAAATGACAGTAGAATGCAAAAATTTGAGACAGTGCTCATTGACCAACTCAAATCATCTTTTCGGTCTACCCATTCTAATGTCACGGTGGAACAATGTCAGCAATGTGGCAGCAGTAGGATGGCAAATAGCCACAGCAGCGACAGCAGAATGTGTGGCAGAATCCTACTGGGTGAAATTTTGCAATAGTTTTTTAACACCTCACAAATGCCTGCAAGGCAGGGCAGCATTCAGACACACAGAGACCACCTTAAGACCATGGTCAATGACTACCTGCAGCTCAACACCAATGTTTTTGGACTTAGTCTGGACCCATTTAACTTCTGGGTGTCCAAACTGGATGAATGGCCTGAGCTTGCTCGAGATGCCATAGAATTTTTATCCTGCCTAGCAGCCAGCGTTATCTCGGAACGCACATCCAGCACAGCTGGCGGGGTGATAACTGGCAAACATATCCATCTATCCTCTGACAATGTGGATCGTTTGACATTTATAAAAATGAATTAAGCATGGATCTCTGACCATTTTGCCCCGGTTGCTGATGTCACTGACTAGTAAACTGTAACACATCTCCTTGACAACGTGAAATACACATTTAAACTACACTACAGCTAATGTCTCAATACCTCCACCTGTACTACCACGAAATGTACTAAGTCCTGTTATCCTGAACCTCAATGTTTCACATTGGCATGTTCTTGCTGCCACCAATGGTACTGCCATCTAATCTAGTCCAGCCTACAGAGCCGTAAGTTCAAGTTCTTGGGCCCTGGTGCAAAAAGTGAAATAGGGCCCCCCCATTACCAGGACTGTCATCAGTCATTTATTAACCGTTTCAGTGCCCCATACAGTCGACAAATCAAATGGCGCCCTCACCTATAACTACTTCCTATTTTTTAACATATCAGTGGGCCCCTTTTTGATTAGGGCCCCTGACAGGAGTACTGCCCGTATTGCCTTTTTTGCTCCCCTGTATGTGGTGGCAACAAAAACATCCCAACGGGAACATGGAGGTTCAGCTGACAGGGGTGTAGTTATAGGGGGTGCAGCGGTAGCAGCCGCTATGTGTCCTTGCATCCTGACGGGGACCCAAAAGCCCCTTTGACACATAAGCAGATACTGGTATTGGAAATGGCAAATGGTAACTGGCAAGGGTGCCCATAGGGCAGTACAGGCAGTACTTCTGTCAGGGGCCCTAATCAAAAAGGGGCCCACTGATATGTTAAAAAATAGGAACTAGTAATGAGTGGGGGCCCCATTTGATTTGGCTGTATGGGGCCCTGAAACGATTAATAGATGACTGATGGCCGCCGTGCTTACTGCTGCACCCCCTTTAACTATGCCCCTGCCAGCTGAACCTCCATGTTCCCCGTTGGGATGTTCTTGCTGCCACCACATATATCACATGTTCTTGGGCCCTGGTGCAAAAAGTGAAATGGGGCTCCTGCCAGTTACCATGTGCCATTTCCAATACCAGTGTCTTCTCATGTGTCAAACGGGCTCTTTGTTTGCAATCTACCACTACATGATATAAAAACATTTGAAGGGTTAATCTTAGTTCACATGTTTTGATCAATTAAATGGTTTTTAAAAGCCATCCTAACTTTCAATCGGGGCGGGCAAACACCAATGCGGCATGGTCCTACATGTTTACATCTCTTTTGAAGTCCAGTTCAGACTTCTCAATTGGTCATCCGAACAAAACTCACTCCTAATCTCAGAGAAAGAAAAAAATAAATGAACCTGCTTTTTTTACAAGCACACCGCACTGGTTTAGTAAACCTGTGGTATCGGGGCCCACCTCTATGATTGCAGGGCCCATTGCAGGTTGCTACACTGCACCTTCTCTACTAGGCTTTTGTCACACATCTGATTTGCAAGCTTGCTCCTCATCTTTTCAGTTAAACCTGTTTAAAAGGTATTACATTGTTATTTGACTATTACTTTTTTTATGTCCACGCTTAGCAGCACAAATTTCTTCACTATAATTGTTTCCAAGTATCCTATTTACTTATTAATGATCTTACTGACAGTTCTCTTCAACAGTATAGTTTACAAAATAACCGGAATATCTTTCTTCTCCATTGACTTTAAATGGTGGTTCGGAATTCGTGTCAGAAAAGTTCGACTAGAACATCGAACTGAACGCCTCAAAGTTTGCAGTTCGAATCAAACTCAAACTTTTTAGGGTTTGCTCATCACTAAGTGTCACCTGATTAAGGTCTTCGTGCGTCCACTGACCTTATTGCATTGTTGAACTGACAAACGCCTCTTGCCTTGCTACCTGTATATTTCCACTGAACATCGACTTCACCGCGGGGGGCCTTGGGCCAACATCAGGGGTACACAAATCTCCGCGGGTTCCCCACAGCCAAGTCCAACCTGCATTGCGGCAGTCTCTGGGTGGGACTATGGGGCTCCTTTAAATCCTTTCTGACGGATGTCATAAAAAAAAATATGGGCTCAACTTCGTTATCCCTCCTTGCGTTTCTGATAGCATAAACCTTTTTTTTTTTTTTCACATAAATTTAGGGCTTTTATTTTGCAGGACAAGATTGTACTTTCTAAATGGGTGTTTATTCATGATTACTTATAAATATACTGGGGAATGCGCAAAAAAATTCTAAGTGGGGAAATGTGGAAAAAAAAGTACTTGCAGTCCATGTTTGCGGGAGGGAATTTTATTTTTTTTAAGGCGCTTCATTCTTTTGAAAAAAATGCATGGATGTTATCTGTATTCTTCAGTTTTGACTATGCAACGACAAATAATACCTTGGGGTCCGGTTTTTCGTTAAGTATTGGTACCGTATAAAAAAATTCCAAATTATTTTTCATATTTTATTAACATTTGTGCAGGTGCCACTTTGTCACGACCATTTAACTTGTTTTTTTACTATCCGTTTGGAATGAATTGAATTTTTTGATCAACCTTTTTATTCCACAATTTTGATAGGACGTGAAATGACCAATAAACACCGCAATTTTGGACGATTCTGGAATTTTTTCATTCAGCGCTAACGGCGATTAAAAATATATGTTATTAAATTATAGTATCAGGGGACTTTTTCAGATGCGGTGATACCAAACTGCGTCGGCGGCTGTTTAACTGCAATAAAGCCCCTGAACACCAGGCGGCTGTGTTAGCCGAGGACCGGCACTGCGATCCTGCTACAAAGACTCGCTTTCTCCAGCACACTCAGGGACCACATCCATAACGTCCTGCATTGTTCAAGAAAAGGGGTTTAAGTTGCCTATTCCTGGCCGTAGGCTGAGTCATCTCTCGCGTTAACCCAGCGAATCCTACACCTGACCATGACACCCATATCGTTTGCTTTCTGCTTCTCTTCAAACTCGTGTGCTTGCCATTATAGGAATGTAATTAATGCTCTATATTGTCTCTCTAATGGTTTACATGCATTTTAGTTTAAATTCAATTAATTGCCTTCTTTGATGCACACCTTGTGGCACTTTGTTTGATCAGGTTTCAACAAAAAAGTTCCATTGTTTCCTGCCTAAGGAGGAAGTTCTTTGCATTATGGGTAGGCATGACTCATTTCACCTCATGTTCTACCACTGAGAGGTACATATCCGCATCCTTTCATCCTCTATCTTCGTTCGAAGCAATAAGTTGGTAACGCTGTTAGGTTGTGGGAGATAACTATCTATTTATCTTGCTTAATTAAGCAATGCTACGTACTAGTTTAGGAATCTTGTTGTAGTGTAGCTATGAAGATTTATTACTGTGCGTTTATATTAGATTGCCTGGGCCATTGCTATTTCCTAAACATGTTAAAAAGATTTACTGTATTTCTTTACCTTGTCACTCACTTTTTTTATGTTTTTTTACAAACAGCCTATGTTATTTTCTAAATGTACATTTATGTTTGGTCCCATCAGGTTCTTACCTTAATCCTACATCCTGTTAAAAAACAACTACCAAGGACTTCAATAAACTCACGGTCGTACTCCATTGACAGTAGGAAGGGTTTTGCTGCCACTGTCGAGCTCCACATAGGACCCCGGGGGTACGTTGAAGTGGGGCCCCAGGAACAAGTAAAAACAAGATTCATGCTATACAGAGGTCAGGCCACGTGCACGCAGCCACCTGAATAGCAAGCAACACAAGCGATCTATAATAACAGTCACACCTGTCTCGACAAAAGCCACTACATCTCTCTAAAGGACAAAGATCACAGAGCCAGCTCGTCCCAAGCATATCTGTCGGCAGTGCTCCAGCCGCCATCGCGCCGTGCAAAGGCGAACTGCAGCAAAGGCTCGACGTGCTTTCGCAGAACAAAGAGGATACAAATGAAGTTTACAAAAAAGCGTCACCTGGTAGCAGAGAGCGGTACGACAATACAAGCAAATCCCCTGCAGCAGAGAAAGCACAACACAGTGACTCAATTAGACGGCTGGAAAGGGACACCGCACTACAGGGTATCCCAAAATGGAGAATGCGTATCCACTATTAGAGAAGCGAAAAAGCAGCCTGCATAGCTGAAAGTCAGAAATTTTCAGAAAGGCAGCTGGCATCTCCTGGTAGTGACCACCAGGGACACAGCATAGTGCTGGCCCCCTAGAGCAAAAGCTCCGCAAGATCCACTTTTACCGCGCACTTTCAGAGTAAGTCCATCATAACTCCATATGCCAGCTCCGCCACAGCTGACAAGGGGAAAATTCAAAGATTCTCATCGCTCTGAGCCAACCCAAAG
Organism: Phyllomedusa bahiana; assembly: GCA_025379985.1. NCBI lineage: Eukaryota > Metazoa > Chordata > Amphibia > Anura > Hylidae > Phyllomedusa > Phyllomedusa bahiana. The sequence goes on along the minus strand of JAODAL010026329.1, from coordinate 30,634 downwards.
AACATTCCTATTCTGCAGGCGGGAATTGACTTCAGGAACATAGTTTCTACATGCATACGAGGTTAGCAGAGCTCAGCGTGGGGTCCACAGCTCAAGTGGACTTCAATAAATAACCCTTCAACAAAGAATTCATAGCCTTCATTTCAAGCACAGAGGAAGTTCTTTCACACCTTAAGGGGATGATTTACTGAAACAGGTCTGATTGCAAGGATTCCTAAAACAGGTATGATAGAACATCTACAATCCACCACCAGACAATTTCTTCAGCCAGGTGATCCATTTCCAGTGCAAATCAAGCCAAAACGGAACTTCTGATAAGTTCTTTTTGCTCGCGAACGTGATCTGGTTGCAACAAAAAGGACTTGTAAAGTTCAGTGATCGTCCGGTAAAAAAACTATAAAGGATCTGGACCGATATCCGACTCTTCCAGAAATACGATCAGAGAATTGGAGATTTTGTCAGGTAGGGAAAGAGTTAGATATCCTAGTTAAAGTGGCTTCGGAAATTATCTGCTGAGCCATGCTAAGAGATAGTGGACATTAACATAATTACACTGTAAACAGGTTCTTTAAATTGATCTCGGGCGAGAGACTAAGATAAAATGTTATGGTTCAGCAGAGGGCATACCTAGAAAAGCTCATTGTTCAAAGGGAATTCGATGAATTCCTAGAATAGATAGTTAAGGGATACAGGAAACTTAGAGGATACTAAGGTGATTTGCTAAGGAAACTCAGGTTGCAAAAGCAGATGGAGATCTCACCCAACGACTAGCATTTATTGACAACAGCAGAGGTGTCAATCCCCTTAGTACAAAAGCTTCCTTACAAAACCTATAAGATAAGTGGGTCAAACATGGGTCAGGTATCAAACAAGCTAACAATGTTACCCATTTCCTCATTAGTGTGGTTTGTGGACTTTGTTACACAGGAAGGCAAAAGATTAGGGATTGATCCAACGCCTTTTGTGATTTTATACAATGTCATGTGTCACTCCTCCCTGGTTTAAGCATCATAGAACCAACCAGTGGACAGTTACAACGCAAAACACAACATATCTCTTTCCTCAGATTACTCTCACAGGCTTCGAAATTCCTTTCTCCCCAGGAACGCCCAGATCATAGGATACCAGTAAGCAGTGTCCATGCACAGGAAGCCCCATTTCCCTACGGAAATTCTCAGAAGCATCTCCAGCTGATATGGTCGATGGGACAGTAACGCACAAAACCTACCTCAAGGAGAACAAAACATATGTACAAAAATGTTGCTTGTCGACATCGCATTTTGACCAAAGGACTGTTAAGGTCCAGTGTTAAAATCGTGTCAGGAATGTGACCAGAAAACAGATCCAACAACACAGCTTTTACTACCATGGATTCCAGCACCATGGGACATTTACAACAATGCAGGAAAGCCCACTGGGAACATGATGAAGTAGAGGAGCTATATGCTAGTACAGATACACACAGCAGTTACTGTCACAATGTACAGAGGGTCTGCATAATGGATCACAGGTCGGACTGGTCCTGCATTCACAAAATATGCCTTGTCAGAGTCTAAACCCATCGGGCACAAAAGAAAAGCAATCTAGATCTATGCAATTTCTCAGATGACAAAAAGTAACACAGTCTATAGCAAGGGATCTGCTTTCTTCGAAATGTTTAAATACATCAAAAAGGAACCCAAGCTCTCTCCTACTTCACTAAACGGACATGTTGCAGGTACTGTTGTGATGGCAGGGAGGAGACGACGACTGGTTACCAGGTAGAGTCTATTGATGGTACCTCAACCTGCTTGCCTCTTACCTACCATAATACGTGTTGCAACCCGATCCCGAACTCAATAGGGCTCGAAATCCCTACACCAGGATGTTTGAGCAATATCACTCCATTTTGACGGCGTTTATATTATATAGCACATCCTTTATACCGGAACATGATGATCAAAAAGCCCCACAGATAAATTCCTTTAACTCCCCTCTGGGGAGAGGATATCTGAGAGATTTCACAAAAGTAGGAAGCCAAATTATTTGGTCCCTCACAATGCTACATATGCCAAGAAATTGATCTAGGGATGGGTCAGTATAAGGGTGGCAGATGACTGTTCTAGGAAAATGAGGTCACAAACCCAACCTAGGTTAAAACAACATCATGACTTACAAACATACGCTAGAGAATTGGACGTCCTTCTTCTCTTCCAACCGTGTTGTGAAAAAATTATTCCAATAAAAAGAGCTTACCACACAGCCTTTTCACTCTACCATGTCCTTCATGGGCTCTTCATGTGACAATCTGATGTGCAGTGGACCCAAGACCATTATGCCTGACGACCAAAGGCAAAAACTTAGATATCTACCGCATGACTGAGGTCTAAAACGAGGACAAATCCTGGTTTACAGGTCCTGCACTTCTGTACAACTCAGAGCACAGCACCACCAAATCTTGACATATTTGAAATACGGTGGATGTAGACGCACAGGATGCTGAAAATCCATCCTCCAGGTGTGGTCAAAACGTTGCATAATAAGTTACAAGCAGCAGCCTCTATTTCTCACAGGATTTAGTTCAGATGCATCTACACCTGGAAATCACTTTATTCGACTAGGCCATCACTCGCTACTTAACCAACTAAGCCACTGTTCTTCTCAAAAATGCCTTGGGACTTGCATACCCTGACTGTATAAGAAGGGCACGCTGAAAAATGTCTACACAGTAAGCTTTACTTGATCGGTCCAAGCAGTTTGATCATTCGGGGAATGTGCAAACAACAAAGTCTATGCAAAGTATCGAGAGACATCACTAACCAAGAGAACCTACTCCCCAAAAAAAAAAACTAGGTTGTTCTGAAGGGAAACCGGATCCGTTCAACTGCTGGAGATGGGATATTTATTGAGGTCTGGAGGTCGCCTCAAGAAAAGCGAAATTAGACTTTTGCTGGTAAAAACATCCCTTTGGTTATTTCACAAGTCTTCATCACTAATTGCTTTCTATGCTCTCTGTACAACCATTCCACCAATGAGGTAAAACATTTCAGGGCCAGGCTGTTTCTATAGAAGGGGGCTTACGGACTGTTTGGACTGTGGATAGTTGCGAAGCAAAGCGATTGCGTGGGAGTTTAAATTATTTTCTCAATTCGTGTTACCTGCGAAAAATGCAAGGTATTTTCCAAAAACACAGAAGATGGCCAACCTTCCCATCTGGACAGGACTTTTAGTAAGATCTCCTTTTACAAACGTGGGGTCTTGGATTGTATTTGGTCCCTAGGCCATAAATTTTCTCGAATAACATCCAGAGGAGGCTCAATCCAACTAGACTCAGGTGGGCAGTTCTGTTTTACTTGTATGTCCACCCGAGGCTGTTCACATTGAGGTCATTGAATCTATGATAGTTTCAACAAGCCTTTCCTAAACGCGCTTAGGCACCTTCATTAGATAGAGAACCAGTGAAAACACAATTCGTTCGGACGCAGGAGGACAACTATAACTTTGTTGGAGCAGCTAAAAGAACTACAAATTCCTTACAAACACCTGGATAACTCAAGTGTCGAAAGTATCTAAGGTGCAGGCAATGATGTACTTGGACTTTTTCAGGCACACTTCTTCATATGGGTGGATGTTGGGAGAAATGATAGGGATAGCACGGAAAATTCCTAGGTGACTCTAATCCTCATTAGCAAGTTGGTTACCAGCAAGACTCATCATGACGTGCTTAACTACCCCTTTTCTAAGCGAGGTATCAACAATTCTTTAATGCCAAGGGACCCCTTTCTCTCCAAATTTTAAAGTGATCCAGAAGATCCAGCGATCATTACACTTCCTGCTATGCTGCTTACTTCAGAAGGACTGGCATTGATTAAATCCTCCGGGCAGCGAGAATTCTTCCACATCTAAAGATCTTTACACAAACGTACAATGGAGGGACAGGTTCCAAAGCCTCGGCTATAAATACATTTTGGGGAACAAGTAAGAGGGTATCAGTTCAACATCTCCACGCTACAGCCTATAGGGAATAAGTGGCATTACCAAGACAACTTACCTCCTAAATCTGGTTTGATGGTTCGTCGCCTTATGAAAGACTGTTCCAATCACAAGGAACAATTTGAATGGCCTCTAGGGAATTTAACTCAAAAACCTCCCAAGGAAAGACGGGAAGCATCACGCAAGTAGCGGTCAAGGTGCATAAGGGCAGAATGAGACTTAAAATTGCGTTTCCTCAGACCAGATAACTGAAAACTCAATTACTTTAACTGTTTTTCTTTCTTCGAGGGACTCTGTAAAGTGGCATCCAATTGAGCCCAGGCGGGGAGTGTGCTGTTATACGCATGTCATTTATGTCTAGTATTGTCTCTCTATGGTTTACATAGCATCAGTTAAAAAAATTTTTGACTTTGAGCTTCAACCCTTGTGGCTTTGTTTGTTTAAAGGTGTTCACAAATCGTTTCATTTTGTTTTTTTTTTTTTTCCCTGCCTAAGAGGAAGTTCTTTTGCATTATGGGTAGATGATCAATTTCTACATCATGATCTATCACAAGGAGTGACATCATTCAGCCATCTCGCATCTCTTCTCTTGTTTGATATCTGCATAGTCTGGTAAGCGTTAGGCTGTGTGAGTGTCATCTATATCTTGCTTCATAAGCAATATGCTAGTTCCAGTTTGAAACTTGTTGTGTGTTAGCTATGCCAGATTATTTACTGTGCTGTTTAATTCAGATTGACCTGGGCAATTGCATCCACCCTGTAACGTTTAACTGTTCTTTTTAACCCTATGTTTTACACTAGTTTTATGTTTGTTTACTACAACACCTACTGCTATATTTTAGGTAACATTTATTGTTTGTCCAATTTTCCAGTTTTTACCCAATTCCTACATCTGTTATTAAAAAAAATACAGACTTCAATACCGGGTAGTTATTCATTGACAAGTAGGAAGGCGTTTTTTAAGTGCCTGTTCCTCGAGCTCCACATAAGGGGAACCCCGGGGTACAGTGAAGTGTGGGTCAGGGACACTCTGCCCTTCCTTCTTTGTGCAACGGGATAACCACTGGATTTTTATTCTTATGCTCACCTGTGGGCTTGCGTCTGAGCTTAAATCTGTTGAAAAGTGATCTTACCCACCAATTAAGTAATGGGAAAATAATACTGTACAATTAAGGGGCAATGTTGTGCCACTAGGAGAATGTCAACCAAAACTATATACAAACAGACTTCCAAAGTAAATTACACAATCTCAATATAAAAATAATTAAAAATATGATACAAATCACACATAAGAAATCAGTTACCGCATATTCGTATGATTGCAATAATGATGTCATCACGCACATACGGATTGCCAGTAACTGATCTGGCAAGGTCCTTTCCCAAACTATTATGGGCCACGATTGACAAACTCTCTCACCTATACTTAGCTTGCTATCTAATTCTATTATTTCATTAGATATCCTTATTGGCTCCAAGTCCTCTGTATTACTTTTCTGTAGACAGGCTCTCAATACTCATTATGTATCTACATGTATTTATTTTCCTGTACACTGTGTGTTATTATTTTATACAGGTATCACACTCTCTCTTAGTATTTCTTATGGGTGAATTTTACCATCTTTTTAATTGTTTTTATATTGTAATTGTGTAGTTTACATAATAAAAGTAACTAATATATACACTTAGCCAATATTGACTGCAGCATCTAAGCAGTTAGATAGACAAGGCCTTCTGCCTACAATATGATTGTAAGGGTATGTTCACACGATGTATTGTAATCCCTTTTTAAACGTTGTGAATACGGCTAAAAATGTTTTCCCCCAACAATGTTCAATGGACAAAAATTTGTTTTCCGTGAAAAAAATTTGCACATCTTACACATGACCGATTTCAAAAGGGTGCCGGGGCGTTTTTTGGACGTTTTTAGAATTTTTTTAATCCCTTGTCAATTCTTGAGGCGTATCATGGACATAAAATCCCCATAGGAAACAATGGTGAGTGTATTTGTGGTGCAAATAAGATATGCTACAATTTTGTGTAATATATTTAGGTGTATTTACGTGCCACAAAAACTTTCTGGATCAAAATTTGAATGTCTGTATTTTGACTATGTTTTTGTATCAATATATTGGAAAGGTTTAATTTTAGATGATGAAGTTTGAGCATAAACAAGCTCGTAACTGTTCCACATGTGTGAAAGTGAGGAGAGTACAATGCATCACAAGGCCACTGTACCATATCATTGGATGGCAATGGACGTTGGGTCTCTAATATCGGAGGTAAGTAATATTAATAACAGTATTATTATGAATTTATAGTTAAGGGTTTTTTATGCATTTTACCATCTTTTGTAATATTAGTAATTTTTTTGGCATTTCCATACCAGTTTTGCTCAATTGTTTTTAGCAATGTGGTCTGAAATACTTTCATTGCCCTATCTAGCTTCTGCCATTTCTTTCAAATTTTGCGGGGTGAGAATGGTTTTCAAATACATCACCCTGACAATACACCCTCTGCGTTAAAAGCAATAGTTTTTGCACTTTGCCATATATCGCATACATGCATTTTTTGGTGCTAAAATGCAAAAGCTGTTGCATTACCTTCAGGAATAGCATGTGCCCTTTGTTGCTAGTGAACAATATAATACTCTTAAAATGCTACATTCTTGAAAAAAATATAAAGAATAATTAGAAAGTTTTTTTTTAGTTTCTAGAATTTTTTTTTATAATATCATACAGATATTTGCTCTAATGGTTGCAAAAAGTGAGCACATCACTTGCACCATGTGCAAATAATGCAATAGTGTTTGCACCTCGCCACCTCATGCATGTATGCAATATTTGGTGATAAAATGCAAAAGCTGTTGCATTACCCCGCAGGGGTGCAGTGCCATGTTTTTGCTATGGGCAACACTGCAACTAATTTTATTATATGGTCATAATAGCAAGTACATGTCATATGCATCCCATTAATATTCTACTCTAAAAATTTGACCCTGAAATTTATTTTTTTTTATTTAGTTTATATTTAAAAAATATTTATTTTAACCTAATTTTTAAAAACTTTTAATAAAAAATTTAAAAAAAATAAAAATTATGCCTTTAGGTCTATGCAAACTGGCCCCAAACACGAGGGCTTGGAAAGAAAATTACCCGGGTGCTGTACCCAGGACTGGGTGGGTATGATCCTGAAATGCAGAGGGATATCAGTAAGATATTTATTATAGAAACCTTTTATAATACTTCTCTTTATTTTTTTTTTTTTCTAGACCAGAACATAAGAAGCAGTGGTTATCAGTGCAGACCGTTTTATCCACTTAAACAAGGAGGCAACTTCAAGTGGGTCCACTGCCCCAAAAAGATCAACTGTTCCATACAAGGAAGAGCTTTTTTGATGGCATACTGCTAGGTTATAGCTGTGAGTCCCACCTCTGGGACCTGCAAATATCTTGGTAACCTGCCCTATAACTTGATTGAGCTTACTGGAGAGCAAAGCACACTTTCGTTTTTACTCTCCATTCTGTTCTATGGGAGTTCCAAGCAGAGCAACACACACTGCTTTCCTATGCTCTAAACCGCCAAGGAATAGAATGGAGAGTTGTGTGCAAGTGTTGCCAGCTCTCCGGTCTGTTCTCTAACTTTTGGGGGTCCTGTTACCGAGGTATAGGGAGCTGCACCTATCAGACTTTGACTGCATATCCTAGCAATATACCATCAAAGTCTCCATTGAGAAAACCCCTTATGAATGTATATACAGGCAGTCCTTGACTTACTCCATTCTGACTTACATCTGTCCCCTAGTTACAAACGGAGACTTATGGGGCATGCTGGCATTTGTAGTTCCATGTTCCATAGCATATAGTAGCTGTGGAATGACAAGTTCCAGCATGCCACAGCAACACATTAAGGGAAATCTTCAGAACAGGGGCACAGACAGCAAAACAAATGTAAAAACCCTTCCCTGCATTAAAATGAAAAAAAAAATAAAAAATTGTGCTGTTGTTACATATAATAAATATACCTGATTCGACTTGCATACAAATTCAACTTAAGGACAAACCTAAAGTCCCTATCCTGTTCGTAACCCGGGGACTGCCTGTATATATTTTTTTCCAACAGAACTTTTGGCAACACTAAGAAGCAGGCGGAGGGACATCAGACGGAGGAGAGAGACCATCAGCAGTTGAGAAGGCGATGTCCCATCTGGCAGGATCACGGGGGATCGGTACAGATACAGTCACACAAGTGTTTTGCTCCCAGCCCCATCTCTAGTGCTACCACTCCTTCTACCAGCAGTGGATCCACCTCTTTCCATGGTCATGACCGGGGGCCGTAGAACCCTCTGTAGGAGGGAAGCAACATCTGGCTTACAGTCATGATATGCTAGATGTTTATTGCAGTGTTCTGCAAGCCATTGATACACAGGAGAATTTATTATCATATTATCATGCATTCTATGGCAGTCTATGGTTCCAGCATCCCTCTGCCCGATATCGTAGATCAAATAGCTGGTCCAAGTCTAAGACTTTCTTTGTTGCCCACAGCAACCAATCAGAGCTTTCATTTTTTCAGAGCACTATATGAAACAAAAGGGGAGTTCTGGCTGTTATGGGCAACAAAAACTCTTAGACCTACAAAGTTTTCATACATATCCCTCTGATTAGCTTCTGATTAGCATCCATTGTGAGCATTTGCCTATATATGGTTGCTCCCAAAGTGAAAAGAGGATGGCTGTAATCACCTGCCTACTCATTAACATGCATGGTTGATTTGCAATAAGCGTCCATTGCAGGTGCCTTTACCTTAAAGGGGTTTTCATAGTACTGGCTTTTGCATTCATCTTGTGCTTTTTCACTAGCTTACAGCTTGAAATCCAATGGTGTGTCTCTCCTCCCAGGAGGCGTGTCTTTCCTCACTGAAGGTGACATCATCTTTCTGTGTGAGCAGTGGAAAATATGGGATGTCACAGCTCTGCTGACTTCCTAGCAGAGTGTATTCAATGTGTGTTATATGGTTGGGGGGAGCAGAGTACTATATGTGTGTTATATGGGTGGGGGAGCAGAGTGTATTATATATGTGTTATATGGATGGGGGAGCAGAGTGTATTATATTGTTGGGGGGAGCAAAGGATTATATGTGTGTTATATGGGTGCTGGATCATAGTGTATTATATGTGTGTTATATGTGTGGGGGGAGCAGAGTGTATTATATGTGTGTTATATGGATGGTGGGAAGATGAAAAAAAAGATGAAATTTCACCTCCACTTTGCCTTAATTTCTGTGAAATACCTAATGGGTTAACAAACTCCCTAAACACTGTTGTAACTTTAAGGGGTATAGTTTCTTAGATGGTGTCAATTATGGGGATAACTAACATGCCGGCCCCTAAATGCCACGCCAGAACTGAACTGGTCCCTAAAAAAATCTATGTTCCAAATTTTCTTGATAATGTCAAACATTACTACTAAATTTCTACGTCCCCTAGTGTCTTTAACCTCTTAAGGACCTTGCGATTTTTTGTTGTTGACACATTCGTTTTTCCCTCCTCGCCTTCCCAGAGCCATAACTTTTAATTTTTCCACCTACATAGACCTATGAGGGTTTTTATTTTGCAGGACAAGATGTACTTTCTAATCGTATTATTCACTGTACTATAGAATATACTGGGAAACCGCAAAAAATTTCCAAGTGGGACAAATTGTGAAAAAAAGGTACTTTCATCATGTTTGCTGTTGTTTTGCTTTTACGGCGTTCAATCTGCGGTAAATATAATGTTTTATCTGTATTCTACAGGTTGATATGCATCCGCCAATAGCAAACATGTAGGGTTTCCATTATGTTTTGGTGGCATAAAAAAATTCCAAACATTTTCTGTTTTTGAAATTTGCGCCGTGGCGCCATTTTGTGCGACCAATAACTTTTTTGAACTAACACCTACAGACGTCAATGAGGGTAAATTTTTTGTGGGCTGAAGCATACTTTTAATTTCTAGCAGTTTGGAAGGCATGCAACTTTTTTGATCACTTTTATTCCAATTTTTATACGACGTGAAATGCCCAAAAAACGCAATTTTGGCGTTTGGAATTTTTTTCTTCTACGGCGTTCAACGAACGGGTTATATTTTTATAGATCTGACTTTTTCGGACGTGGCGATACCAAATATGTGTAACTTTTTTATTATTTTATTGTTTTTATTTGTAAAATGGTTAGAGGGGGGTGATTTTAACTTTTAATACTTCTTTTTGTACTTTAAAACTTTATTTTTTTTTTTACTTTAACATTGAATCCCCCTAGGGTGCTTCACCTCTAGGGTGCGTGATCGTTAATACAGCCTAATGTATTGCATAGACAATGCATTAGGCTGTACCAAGATGGCGGTTTCCCCACTTCCCGCCTGTGGCCGGAAGTGGGGCAAACGAGAACATGGCAGCGATGGAGGCCTTTATATGTGTATTTAAATTGTATTATAAATAATGGAGAAGTAGGGGTGTAGCTTATATCTGTCATGTGTTTCAATAAGATGTTTATCGGGTGCTTATAGATTAATTTAAAACATAATAGGGTGTTTATTGGTTGTTTTGAAAAATATTAATAAAGTACACTCCTAAATAGGTGGCAGAAAAATAGCGTCAAATATATGTCATAAAAATGTTTAAAGAGGCACATTTTAGAAACTGATTGTAGACTTGTTTGGAAATATATTCTAGCATGTATTCACACGTGTAAATATGAGTTTCAATAGGTCTTGTGAACATACCCTAAGAAAGTGTAGTAGAAGGTACAGTGACCTCAGGATCTGCAAAGTGGCGTAGCTAGAGCATTTGCTGCTTTGGGCTCTCGCTAAGTTTGCTCTCCCCTTTATATGGAGCACATCTCCACTTTTCATGACACAACTCTTTTTACAGACCCCTCCTTGAACACAGAAATCTGAATTGCCACTTTAAAAATATCATGTTTTATGTTACTATATTCGAAGAGTCAAAACTTTTTTTTTTTTTACTTTTTCTGTTCATGGAGCTGAGTTTTTTTTTTATTTGCAGGATAAGTTCAAGACTAGTGTTGAGCGATTATTATCGACAAAGTTGAAATCGGCACAGTTTTTATGTTGATCGAAATTTTTAGATCATGCGATAATTTAGGTTAAAATCTGTGCATCATCTATTAATATTGCGCCATTTTCGGCGCTTCCTGTCATTTTGGCGGCCAGCAAATCAGCTTACAGAATAGAGCAGGGTGAGATGTGTGTGCGACGTCATGACTGGGATGTGTATGGTTGCGATTAGCTGGAAAAATCACATGACCTCGTTTTACATAGAACAGCCCTTCCTGTTCATGATCAGTGTCTCTCAGCGTCTCATAGCAGTAGGACGTGCGCTCTGCCTGTGTCCAAACAGCTCAGCGAAATTATTCTATTTCTTCACAGAGAAAGCTCTACTGTTAGCTGTGATCCTTACAACTTAGTTAGATCAGAGATTGGAAGATTTTATGTAGTTAGGTAGAGAATTTTAAAGGAGCATCTACCGCTGTAAAGTCACGGGAGGGAGCGGGTGAGTGGGGGGGGCCGCGGGTGAACACAGACAAGCTCTATAAAGAATACTGGACAAGGTTCACCAAGACTTAGTGTAGACATTGCACTGCAATAGCATTATTATTAACAGTTTTCTATTGAAATATTTCCTGGATATTGGGCAGCCTGAACTTATATTAGAATACACATCTTTTCTAGTAACTGCAGGTCTCTTTGTTAGGTGCAAAACTCCACTTTTATTATCAGTATATATTTCAGATAGGTGTTCTTTTTCAATTTTGCCCATTCCAGCTTTGTTGATATAGCCACCTTGCAGTTAAATTAGAATCCAGCAATTTTGTAGTCAGCACAGGTTGATAGGTGCCAAAAATACCTTTTATTATCCGAATACATTACAGATACGTGTTTTTTCACTTTTGCGCACTACAGCTTTGTTCATTGAGGCATCTTGCACTTAAATGTGAATACAGCAATTTTGTAGTCACCACAGGTGAATTGAAAGGTGCCAAAAAATACCTTTTATTATCCGAATACATTACAGATACGTGTTTTTTTCACTTTGGCGCACTACAGCTTTGTTCATTGAGGCACCTTGCACTTAAATGTGAATACAGAAATTTTGTAGTCACCACAGGTGAATTGAAAGGTGCCAAAAAATACCTTTTATTATCCGAATACATTACAGATACGTGTTTTTTCACTTTGGCGCACTACAGCTTTGTTCATTGAGGCACCTTGCACTTAAATGTGAATACAGCAATTTTGTAGTCACCACAGGTGAATTGAAAAGTGCCAAAAATACCTTTTATTATCCGAATACATTTGAGATACGTGTTTTTTCACTTTGGCGCAGGTCAGCTTTGTTGATAGATCTACTTTGCAGTTAAATTTGAATACAAAAATTTTGTAGTCGCCACAAGTGAATTGATAGGTGCCAAAAAATACCTTTTATTATCTCGAATATATATTACAGATACGTGTTTTTTGCACTTTTGCCCAGGTCCAGATTTGTTGATAGAGCCACCTTGCAGTTAAATTTAAAATCCAGAAAATTGTGTAGTTACCACAGGTGAATAGATAGGGCCCAAAAAATACCTATTATTATCCGAATACATTATCAGTACGTGTTTTTTCACTTTGGGCGCACTACAGCTTTGTTCATTGAGGCCACCTTGCACTTAAATGTGTTTACAGCAATTTTGTACCCACCACAGGTGAATTGAAAGGTGCCAAAAATACCTTTTATTATCCGAATACATTTCAGATACGTGTTCTTTCACTTTGGCGCACTACAGCTTTGTTCATTGAGGCACCTTGCACTTAAATGTGAATACAGCAATTTTGTAGTCACCACAGGTGAATTGATAGGTGCCAAAAATACCTTTTACTATCCGAATACATTACAGATACGTGTTTTTTCACTTTAGCGCAGGCAAGCTTTGTTGATAGATCTACTTTGCAGTTAAATTTGAATACAGCAATTTTGTAGTCACACAGGTGAATTGATGGGTGCCAAAAATACCTTTTAATATCCGTATACATTTCGGACAGGTGTTTTTTTTTCACTTTTGGTCAGTCAAGCTTTGTTGATAGATCTACTTTGCAGTTAAATTTGAATCCAGCAATTTTGTTTTGATTTGAGGGATTTGAGAATAGCTGTGATTTGCCGTCTTTTAATAAGAGACTTTCCAAAACTCTTCCATACCTTCTCAAATTTTTATATTTCTGAACATGGAGCGAAATTCCGGTGTTAAGCAAGCAAAGAGGGGGATAGGACATGGAGGTAGAGGTACGAAAGAAGGTGCTCCTTCCAGTGCTGGCGACAACACGCATTCCAGCGGATCATCAGTTGCAGGACCGTCAGGCCTGTCATCGCTGGGTCAGGGCCCTGTGAATCTCAGTAACGAACAGCGTCGCCAATCTGTCCTTCAGTGGTTAATGCAACCTGCATCCAGCAGTCTTACCTCCTCGTCCTCCCAGTCACGGCCACAAATGTCATCATCAGCATCATCAGCATCCGTCCAACATGAAGCAGCCCAAATGTCAACTTGTGTACCCACCACTGTGGATAATCCATTTTCTGAAGACCTCTTTCATGACAAAATGTGGTTGGGGTAAGAAAGCATGTTAAAAGATCAAGAGGCCAAAGAGGATGATTTTCTCTGCTCTGACGCCCAGTTACTGATGCCATCAGAGGAGGAGAAGGAAGCCGGTCAATCGGCAAAAATCCCGGGCGGTCGGCAACGCCTTGCAGTCCCTCTTGCTTGTAGCCCGCAGCTCCTGGATGCAGAATGTCAGGACGACGAAGTCACCTGTGTTTATGATGATGATGACGACATTGCGGATCCAACGTGGTGTTTTCAGCAGAATTTGCTTGCGAGTGCTTCATCACTGGACGAGGAGGAAGACGATGGGGTAGTGTCAGTACGTGTTCCGCCTCAAAAAGGGAGAGGGCGGTCGCAGAACTCCGCTGATATGATTCCGGCCTTGGAAATGTTGCCTTTCCGTCTGGTGGACACAGATTGGTTCCGCCACGTCATGGCCCTTGCCTGCCCCAATACCAGATGCTGAGCAGGCATTTCTTTGCCAGAAAAGCCGTCCCTGCCCTGGCCAGCCACGTGTCATCTAAAATTTCAAGCGCGTTGTCTGCATCTGTGGCCGGAAAAGTCCATCTGACCACCGACACATGGACTAGTAAGCACGGCCAAGGCCGCTATATCTCTGTGACAGCTCACTGGGTGAGCTGGGTGGATGTCTCTGGGGGGTGACGGTGGCTCTCAGGCTCGGCGCACGCTCTTCAAAACCGCAGGGATGGTGCAGGGTTCTTTCCCCCAAGGTCCTCTGGTGGCATCACGTGCCCAGAGAAACCAGGCCGTGTTGAAATTAATCTGTCTTGGAGACCGTCCACACACAGGTCAGGAGCTGTGGACGGCTCTCCGCAACGAGACCGAGTGCTGGCTGGGTGACAAGAACCTTGTGCCAGGCAAGGTGGTGTGCGATAACGGGCGAAATCTACTGGCCGCCCTTAAGATCGGTAGGCTGGAGCACATCCCTTGCCTGGCACATGTCATGAACCTTGTCATCCAGAAATTTCTAAAGCGCTACCCAGGTCTGGACTGCCTGCTGAGGAAGGCTCAAAGTCTAAGTTCGCACTTCCGCCGTTCGCACCCTGCTTCGTCCCGCCTGGCTGCGTTGCAGCGTCAGCTCGGCCTCCCCGTCAACCATCTCATTGTTGACGTGGCAACACACTGGAATTCCACCCTCCACATGCTCCAGCAATTGTGGCAGCAGCGCAATGCCATTACGCAGTACGAAGTGACAAATGGCCTGACAAGCAGCGGTGCGGACCTCGGGGTGTTGAACCACCGAGGTGGAGGCAGGTGAAAGAGCTCTGCACCATCCTTGCCAGTTTTGAAGAAGCCACCAAAATGTAAGTGCGGACAATGCCCTTGTCAGCATGAGCATTGTGGTGATCTTAGTTCTGGAATGATCGTTGGACACTCTGTATCAACAGGTCCCGCCAGCGACGGAGGAGGAGACGGACACAGCTGCGGACACGGAGCCTTTCTCTCTGTCAAATCCACAAGGCCCGACAGTTTCACAATTTCATCGGTCTTCATTAGGCAGTGGTTCGGGGTCCAGGGCTAGTGAGAGGTGGCGCATCAGCTCTCAGGGTGCATCATCTCAGGCAAGTCAGGGCTGTGTTGAAGCTGTGCCGGAGGAAGCGGAGGAGGAGGAGGAGGAGGAGGTATTCCTGGACACCGACGTTACCGACGTCCCTGCCTTGGAAAGAGGTTGGCGCGAATTTGAGGGGGAGGAGGAAGATCAGTTTGCTAGTGCCCCTCGACCCAGAGGCTTGGTAAATCAAGGCTCCATCTCTCACATGAGTGCTTGGATGCTCCATTTCCTCCAACATGATCCTCCTTAAGGCCTAAAATGAACAACATTTAGGGGGTGGCCACCCCCCCTGGATCCCCGGTACAAACAAAACTCAGCACTTTCCTTCCCCCGCCCCAAATGAGAGAAAAATGGGACCTTGCTGTTGATAAAAGGGAACATCTGTTGCGTCTGCTTTCACGCCCCCAAATATCACGGTGGAAAAACATCAGCGACTGACAGCAGTAGAGGCAAGTAGCCGTATCGGCAGCACCAGAAGAAAGGTGGCAGAAGCCTAATGGGTGCCCTTGGCAATCTTTATTAAACCCACCTCACCAACGCATGCAAGCGGGGCAACATCCAACACACAGAGACCAGCTTAAGACATGGTGCACACTATTGCGCCTCAACCCAATTTTTTTGGGATTTTTCCGGCCCTATAGACTTCGGGGGTATCCAAAAGGGGATGAATGGCCGAGCTCGCTCGCCACGCCATAGAGGTGTTGCCTGCCCAGCAGCCAGATCATTCTGAGCGGACCTTCAGCACCTGGAGAGCATTACAGACAAAATGTATCGTTTCAAAGTTTAATGTGGATCGTTTGACTTTCAAGATGAATCGGCTGGATCTCGTGATGTTGGGGCCCCCAATTGGAGGTCACGATTATTTGCCGGTTACTTCCTTTCCTTCAAACAGAAATGGTCCCTTGAAAACTTTTTTTTAAAATATAATTTTCTTATTGCAATTTTTATTCCTTTTCCAACAGTTATTTTGCGGTTTTGCTGTGGGAGACTGTAAAAGACGCAAGGTTTATGACAACACCGTATTCCATTTCTCATTTTATCTTTAGGGTTTTGCATTGTCAATGGTTTTGAGGTCATGTTTCTGTGAGATACGCAAAAATCAGGTCCTTTGGAACAGAAATGGGGTTTTTTAAGTGCCATTTCTCCATCAAAAATTTTTAATAGTGGCTGAAAAAGTCATATTTATTTTTTTTAAAGGGAATGTTGCGTGAGATACAGCAATAATCAGGGTCCTTTTGGAACAAAAATGTGGTTCAAAGTGGCATTTCTCCTCAAAAAATTTTTAACAGTGGCGAGAAGTATTTTTATAATTTTTTGGGTATGCTGCTTTGAAAGCAGCAATATACATTTCCTATTATAAAAAAATTTTGTTTCCAAACAACATTTGTTTTTCACAATTGCCCAAAAGTGGTAAAGGGGTCATGTTTTAAATTTTTGGGGCTTTTGCTGTGACATGCAGCTATACAAAAACGGCCTATGATAAAAAAAATGTTGTTTCTAACAGACATTTGTTCTTCAAAATTTGTAAGAGTGCTAAAGGTGAGGTGCTGTCAGAAAAGGAAGGGGTAGGACAATGTTAAGGGGCACATATTGCAAAATACTTTTTTTTGCAAGTCTTTAACATACCCCCAATCCGTTTGGACAACCCCTTTAATACAATTAAAAAACAGAAACAAAGACATGGTGGGATTCCATCCCATTTTAAAAATGTGTTTTTTAGAATTAAAACTACTAAAAAACTTGCATGTAGAAAAAAGCTGGTAAAAAAAAAATCTCTAAATTGTACAAGGGAGGGACAGGGGAAAAATTGACCCGATTTTAGGGTTATTCGAGGACAGGAGTATGGAGCACGGGAAAAGAACAAAGACAAAAAACAATTTCCCCACACGTTTATAAAAAAAAAAAGAATGCCAAGAAAAAGGGCCCCTGGGTGGAACAGGAAAATTAACCCCCAGTTTTTCCCAAGGAAACTCAAATTGGGGCCCACTCATAGAAGGGCAAGCGTACCCAGGGCAGGGCAGTATATGTCCATTAAAAAAAAATGGTGGTTTAAAGACTCCTTTTTTCCGGCACTTATTAATCTGGAGTCATGCAGGGTTTGGGGGTCATCTGTGGCCCAGGCGGGATAGTCTATGGGCCGTGAAAAAAAATGTGGGTTTAAAGACTCCCCTTTTTTCCCGGGACTTTTTAATCTGGGGCATGCAGATTTTGGGGCTCATGCGTGGGCCCCGGACAGGATAGTCTATGTCCAGTGAAAATAAAATGGTGGGTTGAAAGCCCTTTTTTCCCGCACTTTTTAAATCTGGGGATCATGCAGGTTTGGGGCTCATGCTGCGTTCCAGGACAGGGATATTCAATGTCCAGTTCCAGTAAAATGATGGTTCAAATCATACTGCCTTCTGGCATTTTTTAATTTGTGGGTCATGCAGGTTTAAGGGTCATGTTGTGGTGCAAGAGAGGGATAGTGAATGGTCTGTGATTTTTTTTCTGTGGCTTTTATAACCTAAGTGTGTTGCCTAACATGTAGCACGTATCCATTTGACTGCTGTGGATGTTAATTCCAGCTTCTCCAACCCTGTTTTGGTGTAAGAATGAAGGTGTTGTTGCTCTCCCATAGACTTTAATGGTCATCGATCATAATCTACCATCGAATATCTTGTCGATGATGGTCGGCTATCGACCATCGACTGATGTCGATGGCCAACGTAATCGCTCAAAACTAGTTTTTATATCTTAATAAAAATGTTTTTTTAATTTTTTGTTGTAGATTGGACAACCGAGCAGGATCATCGGACTCTCTTTATGTCTTTGTTTTTTTGCCTGTTTTTCTCCTATACTTTTTGATGTACTAAAAATAATTTTTTTGATATTGAGATATTTGTGTGATGTATATTTTGAGGTCGTTGATATTACGTTTTGGTGATCAGCTTCTTCATTCAATATTCTGAACAGTTTTATTCAGTTTTATATCCATTGTGAAATATTTAATATTCAATTACCTTTGTAAATACATGTAGTCGGAGGATAACGGCAATAGACACGCGCAGTTTGCCACTGACACTAATTCCGGTTTAAGTACTGGCATCGGACATGCGCAGTGAGTTCTGAGAAACGGAATCGTCAGTTGACATGCGCCGGGCGTACAGACATGTGCAGTGGATCGGTGGAGACGCCGTGAGTTCGGAGTACGGATGATCCCACTCGTTTGGTTTGTTCTTATACATTTTTTATTGTCTTTATTCATGATTGGTGTATGCACTTGTCCATAATTATTGAATAAGGATTCTATTGGTAGTTTTAGTAGTCATGTGCAGTGTTAAGATATGATTGGGCGTTATTCATGTGGTAGTACCGCCCATATGTTATATATTGTAATTTATTAGCATTTTTGTTTATGCTTGATAAAGACTCCTTGTGATTCAAAACGTTGCATTTTGTACAGGGATTCTGCCTTTAAATAAAGGTGCACCTATGCTGACGCCTGTTTGCTGATCTCTTCTTGAGGTATACACCCGCGTGTCCTAAGGGAGTTAAGTGATGTCATAGATAGGCCACTATTCTTAATATTTATGGACTGTTTAATAATGGGGTATGTCCCAAAGGACATGCACATAGCAAATGTGGTGCCAATATTCAAATAGAACCAACTAGAACAATTGACCCCTTAAAAATAAAACACAACTTTTAATAATACATTTAAAATATCAATTAATAACAATAGAACTCTAATTAGTGCAACAGTATAATAAAATGCATTAGATGATAGATGAGTCACCACCTCCCATTGTCCGCGCCGTATCAATCAAATACAGTATACGGGTATTGGAGATATGGATAAACTATCCCTAATCTCTATAGCCCTAATAGCTATCCCTAAAAAACAGAGAACCCGCACTGATAAGAGCGACCCTGCAAAAAGTTACCCTCAATACTCCTCACTACAACCTATGAAGCTCCAAATAGGGGGTAAGTAAGTATCTAATATCATAAACAAACACCTAAACGCGTTTCACCAAAGATACACCAATCTCTTCATCAGTAGGTATTTTTAGCTGTTTAGGGGTTACCATGAATCAAACAAGTTCTCTCTTCTATCTTAGAGAGAGTGAAGAGGCTAATAGGACATAGTGTTATCTCCACTGTTTGCAGGCCCACAGAGTTAATTAAGCACTTACATAATATAGGTCTCAGTAAAGAAGAGTGACCAATCATAGATCACCAAACCATATGCCCAAATGCATGATTAATCATCCTTACCCTAATGCACCTGTATCACAGGAATTCCATAGAGTGGTATACACTATAGTGAAGGTTTTCCCAATCATACCGTATTGCCATGCTTAAACAGCGTTCCTATATTCCTGCTGCGCATGTCCGAGGTCCGGCGCATGCGCAAAAACGAGAGACAGCAGCGTCACCGCTAGCCCACTACGCATGCTCCTATCTCGGCGTCTCCGTGTAGCCACTGCGCATGTCCGCAAAACGGCGCATGCGCATCACGTGGAGGAATACAACCACGTAACAGCTCACCTACTGCGCATGCCTGTGACGATAGTGGAGATCACAGTGTGGGAACATATCTACTGCGCTGACCCCTGTTGGGCATGCATGTATGTTAAAGCCCTCTAGACCCGTTATACAAAGAGGCCTAACCAGGCAAAAATATTCCGCAAATTGAGGGTCCGGAATATATCAATATGGTATCTAGTACTCATTATTCCATTATTAGGAGTACTTAATGCATGCCTGCCGTTGTCCCATAACACATGTAATATTCAATTAAGGTGTCCAGCACGGATATAAAACGCATAAAGAATGTGTAAGCGTGTATGATTTACAACAGTCTACAAAGGGTACATATTACAAATGGAGGTATTCCAATTCACATATTGATGCCAAGGGACCAAAGAATCCATTTTATATATAGATCCCAACAGAGGGGTAAAGGATGAGGGCATCTCAGAAATAAAACAAATATATGCATGGCCATGAAATTCAAAAACAAGGTGGATCAAACACAAATAATTTTAAGAAAACAATACAAAAACAAAAAATCAATAAATAGAATTCTTCATTCTCGTAATTTAGCTGGCTAGCAGAGGTAAGTTATTCATCTAGGAAACACGAGTAAGTATTATTCTCATTTAAGCCTTTGGGACTGACACAGTCCAAGCGAAAAATCCAGAAACATTCCTTGCGGAGGATCATCTGATCCCAGTTGCCTTCTCTCAATGGTTTTCTAACCACATCAATCCCCCTGAATTGTAATAATTCCATCCGGCCTCCGTGCTTTGAGTGCATATGTTTAGCTATTGGGGTATCAGATTCTCGTCTTATATCCACAATATGATCACCAATCCTTCGTCACAGTTCTCTCTTCGTTTTGCCCACATAGTCCAATGGACAGGGGCAACTTGCCAGATAAATCACCCACACTGTAGTACAATTAATAAATCTCCTAATATCAAATCACTCTTTAGTTGATGCATTCTCAAACTCCTTGCATTTTATCATATATTTGCAAAAACTGCATCTACCACATTGAAAGCAACCAGTCGGTTGCCTACTTAATCAATTTTCATTGCTCGGTTGTACAAAATGACTTCTCACAACAGTCTCGTACACTCCGGCCCTTACGGTAAGTAATGAGTGGTTTTTCTGCAAGAAAACGTTTCAAGGTTTCGTCCTGTAATATTTTTCCAAAATTTCTCTCACCTCGTTTGACCTTACATCAAAGTCCCCAATGATTCTTATGTTACTCTCTCATCCCCTCTCTCTTTAGATTTCGGTATCAACAAAGAGCTTCTATCCTCTACCAATGCCCTCTGATATTCCTCCTTCAGGACCTGACTGGGACCTGACTGGGTTATACCCTCCTCCGAAACCTACCCTCCAGTTCTCTGGCCTGCATTTTGAAGGTAGACACATCCAAACAATTTCTCCTGAGGCGGAGATATTGCCCCCTCGGAATCCCTCTCCGAAGGGGTCCAGGATGACAACTTCCCATCTCAGGAGACTGTTCGTTGCTGTGGATTTGTGGATTTGCAATATACTTTCGTGTCAAGAGAAAAATCGTTATTTTTGGAGATCATAATATCTAAAAACGGTAATGCATATTCATTACATTCGTCTGGTATCTCAGAGAAGACAACGATCCTTTCCCACCAGCCCAGGAATACATTAGCATATGTGGGAGCACATGGGCTCCCCATTGCTGTGCCCCTGAGCTGGTGGTAGATCCTACCATCAAAAGTGAAATAATTCCTCTGTAGTATAAAGGACAAAAGCTCTATGACAAATACATTATGGGCCTGGAATTGCAGCCCTCTTGTCTCCAAAAAATACCTTGTTGCTCTTAGGCCTGCTTCATTGGGTATAGACAAGTAGAGAGCCTCTACATCTACACTACCCAAAATCACATCCTCTTCTACATGTAGTCCATCAATTTTAAGAAGATCCCCAGTGTCTCTTACATATGATGGTAAACTCACAACAAATTCTCTCAGCACCTGATCAATGTATGTTCCTGCCCTCGCAGTCAGGTTACCAATACCAGATAATATGTGTCTTCCTCTGAGGGGTGTGAGTCCCTTATGGACCTTCGGTAGACAATAGAATGTAGACAGGCGGGGGAATTTTGGTACAATGTAATCAAATTCTTTCTTGTTAATCACATGATTAGAGAGAGCTCTTTCTGCAATCTCCAACAGCTCTTGCATGAATCTGGGAGTAGGATCCTCTCTCAATATCTCATAACAATTCCTATCCCTTAGAATCTTCAAACACATTTCTTTATACATCTCTGTATCCAAAACCACAATATTCCCCTCCTTGTCAGCCGACTTAATCACAATTTGCTGATTCTGTTCTAGAGATTTCAAAGCCCATCTTTCATCCCTAGAGATATTTTCGTTTACTCTTGACTGAGGGTTCAACAATCTAAGCTCCTGTACAACAACATCCAAGAATGCATCAATACAGGATAAGGTCTAAGAGGTGGGTTTTTACTACTTTTCAACCTGAGATTAGTGAAGGGCCCTTCACCCGTAATCCTATCCTCTTCCTCCAATAGGTCCTGTAAAGCTCTCACTCCTGGAAGATCTGTCAATTCAATCCCATATTGCTTACATTCTATCATATCTGATTCATAAAAAAAGTCTTGCCCATTTCAGTTTTCTTACAAAAAAATTAATGTCTTTGACCCAGTGAAAGTTATTATAATGATTATTCGGCACGTATCACAAGCCCTTTTTTCAGAACTGCCAGCTCATCTCCTTGGACTACATATGTCGAAAGATTAATTACTTCTAATTCCTCTTTATTCTCTAATTGTTTTTGTTTCTTAAGGGGTATTGGGATAGTAGCTGGATTTTCTGTTGTCCTAAAAAATATCCCACACCACGTCCCATCTCTGTTAGAGGCGTACCAGAGGAGGCCGTAGAGGAATATGTATTTTGCGTACATCCTTTTTTCCCTTTTCCCCGGCCTTTGCCTTGGCCTTTATCGGTTTTTTGATTAGACCTCTCGATGTCTGAGTATTCGGCCTCGGAGAATGAGAGATCTGTCCCCACTGCCCTCTTTTTAAACTGCCGGGATGTTAGGAAATTATAAGCGCGTCCCTCTCTGAAATCCTCCAAATCACTTACAAAGAAATTATGTTTCTTTTCTTTGATATAGTTTTGATGTTTAGATAATTTTGTTTGTAATTCTAATTCTTTACTACTGAAATCGGGGTCAGCCTTGAATTTGAGGGTTATGTCTAGAGATGGGCGAATTTCTCAAAAATTCGATTCGGTCACTTCGCCGAATTTTCCGACAAAATTTGTTTCGTTCCAAATAACTTCGGCACGAATCGCGTTAAAAAGCAGCTATTTCCAGGCAGCACAGAGCCTGCAGGGTGCTGTAGAACGTTGTGCCATGCTTAAATATGCAGAGGGAGCTTGGTTTGGTCTTCATACAATGTTGTGTTTTAGTATGACATGCAGATGACTGCCGCCGCTTTTAGAATCGCTTCACTATAAAATTCCCTGGGCACGTAAGAGGGCAAAACTGACCAAAAAACTGAAGCGGGAATGTAGCCTGATAAAGATGCCAGCAAAAGCTGGAAAAAAACAAGCTGAGAGCTCAGGTAGCAACATTAGTGACAGAGTGTGGAGGTGACGGCAGAAGCCACAGCAGCATGAGGTCAGGCAGTGGCACGATGACATTCTGTAGGTGGCAAAACAGGAGGAAGCCACAGAATGTCACAATGACTGAGAGCGGAGGTCACGGCGGCAGCAGCATGAGGTCAGGCAGTGGCACAATGACATTCTGTAGGTGGCAAGACAGGAGAAAGCCACAGAGTGGCACAATGACTGAGAGGGGAGATCACGGCGGCAGCAGCATGAGGTCAGGAAGTGGCACAATGACATTCTGTAGGGGGCAAAACAGGAGAAAGCCACAGAGTGGCACAATGATTTGAGAGCGGAGGTCACGGCGGCAGCAGCATGAGTCAGGCAGTGGCAAATGACATTCTGGAGGTGGCAAAACAGTATTAGGCCACAGATGGCAAATCACACAGTGTGGAGGTCACAACAGCAGCAGCATGAGGTCAGGCAGTGGAAACAATGACATTCGGGAGGGGGAAAAACAGTATTAGGCCACAGAGTGGCACAATCACACAGTTTTTGGGGTCACAACCAGCAGTATGAGGTCAGGCAGTGGCACAATGACATTCTGGAGGTGGCAAAACAGGAGGAAGCCACAGAGTGGCACAATGACTGAGAGCGAAGGGTCACGGCGCAGCAGCATGAGGTCAGGCAGTGGCACAATGACATTCTGGGGGTGGCAAAACAGTATTAGGCCACAGAGTGCACAATGACTGAAGTGGAGGTCAGGGCGGCAGCAGCATGGGGTCAGGCAGTGGGCACAATGACACAGTGTGGAGGACACGGCAGCAGCCAAAGCAGCACCATGAGGTCAGACAGTGGCACAATGAAATTCTGGAGGTGCAAAAAAAGGAGTAGGCCACAGAGTGGCACAATGACAGAGATTTGAGGTGAGGGCCCGGCAGGGGGGCAACAACATGAGGTCAGAGATTTGGCACAATGACAGAGTGTTGAGGTAGGGTGGCAATACCATCCCTGGTAAAGATGGTGGTGGGCAGATGGAGAAACTGTCAGCAGATGTGTGGCATCAGGCGGGTGGCCCGGCATCAGAATAGTGGCTGGGGCAGGTAGTTGTAACCCAGACTACCCCTAAGGCATTGGTGTGTGGAAATCCTGTCCGATCCACGTCTGATTCATCTTGAAAAGGTCAGTCGCGTTCCCACATTTCCCATGGACAAGCGGGTTCTCCTTGGGGTAACGATGGCCCCGCTGAAACTGAACACCCCCTCTGATTCCACACTACTGGCCGGGCAGGACAGCTTTCCCACTGCAAACTCGTAAGTTGCGGCCAAAACATCCATTTTGGCTGCCCAGTAGTCCAGCGGATCTTCTAACTGGGGTGGCAGAGTGCTGTCCAAGTAGCCACCACCTGTTGGTTCAGGGATGCTCCAGGCCCTTTGCTGCTGCTGCGGGCTGCTGGCGACTACCCTCCTCAACTAGGGCGGGTGAAGGAAGCTGCTCATCAGTGACTCCAGACTTAGGTTGCTGCTGATTGGCTGGTAAAAGCTCCTACCCCCCCCACCTTCCCCCAGCAGCCGCGGCAGTAGTACGTGAGCGCTGAGGAACCCCCCGGTCAGACCTGCCCAGAGGAGGGACGATTGCGCCCATAGGCAACGGCCAACTGACTAGGGAGGATTTCCCTATAGTATTTAAGTTTGTCCTCCTTCTCAATAGCTTGGAAAAAGGCTCCCTTTTTGGGACCGGTTAGCGAGGGTCCAAGAGGGTGGAGAGCCAGAAGTCATCCCTCTGCCGGATGCTGAGTGTTCGGCTGTCACTAGCCAGGCAAATAAGCATGCTGCGGGCCATCTGCACAAGTGACTCCGAGAGGCTCCCTGCCTCCATTTCCACTGTATACTGCCACGGTGCTTGGGGGTCATCTCCCTTTTGTCTTCCTCATCTCCATCCCCTTTCCCCCCAGCTGCTCCTGCTCCTCCTCTCTTGTTACCTGGTAGAAAATCCACTCATTTCACCAGACAATGCTTCTGCTCCAATGTCCTCCTCCTCCTCCTCCTCCATTTCAGTCCCCACCGGACTCATGTGGCCACGAGATGTAGTCGCCACGTCTCCAGTCCCCTGCCCAAACAGATTTTTCAGCATCTGTTCCAGGCCCTGAAGCAGTGGAATGACGTTATTCATCCCGTAGTCCTGGCGACTGACAAATAACGTCGCCTCCTCGAATGGCCTCAAACAAACGGAGGTTTCACGCATGAGTTTGCCACGGGCTAAAATCAAAGTTACACGGGGGGAAAGTACTTTTTGTCTGCCTGGATCATCAAAAAATCGTTAATGGCCCTTTCTCTGTTCCATACAGTTGGGTCCAACATGTGCAGGCTGGAATTCCAGGGGGTTGGAAACATCACATATCAGAGTGTGTTGGGGGAGGCCATTCTGCCGCTGCAACTCGAGGAGGGTGTACCTGGCTTTGTACGAATGGATAAAGTGCATGCACAGTTTCCTGGCCATTTTCAGAATGTTCTGAAGATCGGTGGAAGACTTCAGGAACTTTTTCACAACCAGATTGAACACATGCGCCATGCGGGGCGCATGGACCATCCCTCCTCGGTGCAGCGCGGACACCATGTTCCTCCCATTGTCCGTCACCATGGTTCCGATTTGCAGTTGGCGCGGAGAAAGCCACACATCGATTTCTTGCTGCATGATGTTGAGCAGTTCCTCCCCTGTGTGACTTCGTTCGCCGAGGCAAGCCGGGTGTAGAACTCTTAAACACCGGCTGTGCCTACACATGGGGTATGATGGGCATACTTGGGGAGGCTGAGAGGTGGTGGTGGTGGAGGAGGAGGAGGCGGACATTGACGCAGGTGCAGGCAGTTTGACAACGTGGAGGAGAAAGCGGCGTCTCCTGTCCAAGTTGTTGGGTGTGCCTGGGCTGGAAGCACATTCACCCCGTGGGCCGTAAAGGACATGTACTGGCCCTTGACCGTAGTTACAGCTCCAGACGTCCGCGCTGCCGTGCACCTTGGAACAAATCGATAAGCCAAGGACTGGGCCCACCTTCTGTTCTACATATTTATGAAGTGCTGGTACTAGCCTTTTTGGAAAAGAAATTACGGCTTTTGGAACTCCCCCTCTCGGCTCGGCACAAGCCATCGTTCTCTGAATGGTGCAGAGCCACCATTTGGGAAAGGGGGGGGACTGCAATACCAACAACTTGGACAGGAGCACGGTCAGCTGCTGCACCTTAGGATGGGTTGGAAAGCATACTGTTGTCTCTTTGCAATCGCCTTCGCTGAACGACTGCTGGCACCATGAGTAGCGAGGAGCAGGAGCATCTGGACCGGGAGAAAAGATGTCAAAGTAGAAACAGCTCCCTTCTGCAGAGGTGGTGGAGCCTTGACTGGCTGCAATGGCATGCGTTTCCACTGGGCGCTGCTGCTGCTGCTGTTGCTGGGGGTGGCAAATGGACCACCAAATCTGAGCCACGTTTCTCCCAGGCCACCGGATGTGACGCTGCCCTGTGTTGACGCAAGGGGCCCTGTGCCAACGTTAGCTCCCTGGCCACGCTTCACTTTTTTTGCCCACAGATTCTACATATACCCATATTCGGCTCCTCCGGTGTCTTAGCAAAGAACTGCCACACCGCCGAGTATCGGATTTTACCGCCAATGTCCCACCCTAGTGACTACTGCCGCCACTGCCTCGCTGAGCCCCTGTGCCGCTACTTTCTTAGACCTGCGAAGGCGGGTTTTTACCCCCATGGCCGCTTGGCTCCCGACCTTTACACTGCTGCAATCCTGCTGACTCAACGGCCACACGACCCACTTTCTGGGTGGCGCTGCTGCCTGACCGCAAGCTGACGCCCTCTTCTCCTGACGATGATGAAGCCCTTGCCTCACCCGGCTCCCAAGTGCGGTCGGCTACATCATCATCTATTTGTGTTTCCCTCGTCACTGCTGTCCTCATCACCGGTCCCTTGGTATGCCGAGGCTGACCTCTCACAACATGACTCCCATGCAACTCTCCACATCTATAACTTGCCGCCTACTGCAAGAAGCAGGCGATATTGCCCCATTTCTTCGCTGCCAAGTAGCTGCTGACTGCCCTCCTCAAATTGTTCATCCTCGCTATATAGTGGCGCTGAGCCCAGACCACATAGTATATCTCTGCTGAGGGAACCGGATGGTACAGAGGCGGGCTGAGGACAGGTGAGGGGCCCCTGACCCTCCCGGGCCATGCCAACTAATGGTTGTATCTGAAAGTTCCCACCGACTCTTGGCTGGGGTTGTCAGATGTCATCTGGGAGGAAGAGGAAAGACCTAGTCAACCAATCAAGAACCCTTGGGTTGGCTGAACAACACACGGCCGCTAGATGACAGCGGCAGTTGTGGCCTCACCGAGTGAACCCTGCTGCGACGTCCCCTTGCTGGCTGCGACCTTGGGCCTGTTCCAGGAATGTTTGTGGCCACTGCCACTCGCAGGTGCAGAGCCTGCTACCTCTCTGTCGACATACTGTTTGTTCTAAAATGTAGAAACTGTTTGATGATGATATCTGTATATGATAAATATACACCCTGTTTTTGACTCCAAATTAACCCAGTTTAAAAAAGCTTGGTAACCCTTGGATATAAATTGCGCTCCACAAATGGCCAGGAGAAAAATTTACTTGTATGTGTCGTTTAAAAAACACTGTGTGTTTTACTAAATGTAAAAGCACCAACAGGCTTAATTAACCTTCGGACATGAATTAGGCTACAGGAAAAATGTAAATATTTTGGCGTTGAAAAAGACGGTTTCTTGGGGTCAGCACACCAGCAAAACAACGCTTAATTAACCCCTGGATGTAAATTGCGCCAAAGTGTTGAGCCACCACAAACTTTTAGCTTTGTAGCGTGTTACAATTGCGTGTTTTCTACGCCACACAACAAGAGATAAAATTGTAATTAACCCTTGCTTGTGAATTAGGCTACAGGAAAAATTTATATATTTTGGGGTTGAAAAAGACGGTTTCTTGGGGTCAGCACACCAGCAAAACAACGCTTAATTAACCCCTGGATGTAAATTGCGCCAAAGAATTGACCGCACAAACTAGTAGCTTTGTAGCGTGTTACAATTGCGTGTTTTCTACCCACACAACAAGAGATACAGTTGTAATTAACCTTGCTTGTGAATTAGGCTACAGGAAAAATTTATATATTTTTGGGGTTGAAAAAGACGGTTTCTTGGGTCACACACCAGCAAAACAACGCTTAATTAACCCTGGATGTAAATTGCGCAAATAGAATTGAGCAGCCAAAAATGAAGTGGGTATTTGTAAAGTAAAAACGCTGTTTCTTTAAATGAATACAACAGGGAAATGGCTTTGATCCCACTTGGATATTGAATGTATATTTTCAGCTGCACTGGACGCCACACTGGATTTCAGATCCAATACCCCAAAAAAATAGAAATAGAACATTAAGAGAACAGTCTCTGAGACAAGCTGAACACCCTACAGAAATCGCAAAATAAAAATCAATTCTTCAGCAAGAGCTATCAGCCGTGGCAGCACCTTCCCTGATGACACAGTGTAGAGGAGTTGTGAGCCCCCCGGGTCGCGCCCGGACTTATATAGTTTTGGTGACGTCACAGAATCCCCCCGGTCTCTGATTGGCTTCAAACCTCTGCACATGTCATGCAGGCTATGCCCTTCTTCCTCCCAAGTGATTTGCCCCATGTAGGCGCCATGTGCTCGCAGCCATTTTATCAATCAAAACACACTTCGTTCACCCGAAGTTTCCCCAAAGTTCGACTTCGTTCCGAACGGAAGTTTTCCTGAAATTCTAAACGAATTCCATTTCGTTAGAATCGATTCGCCCATCTCTAGTTATGTCTATATCTTCCTGTAATTTACCTGCTAAGTTTTCTAGTCTCCCTTTCTCTTCCTCAACCAAAAGGGTCATGTATCTCAATGCCAATTCAATGGCTTCTTGTTCCCACTTTTTTATAAAACTCTCAGAGCACAGTCTCTCAGCTGGAATTGGGGCAACTCTCAATCCTCTTGGAACAATCTTTTGACTGATATAACTCTCCAGGGATTGGATTTCCCACCAAGAGACTGCGTAATCTTTATAGCTCCGTAATAGATCTCTAAAAGCTGTCTTTAATGTTGGTACATGAAATTGGTATGAGAGATTTTTATCTGAAAATACTTCCCTCGCCTCTGCTAGCCAGCTATCCGTGTCAATGCTACCAGTCAAAAACCCAGCCATTTAATATATCAAATTTAAACAACAACCCAAAAAAAGAAAAGTAGTACTCATAGGGGATCCTACAAAAAAACTAAACCAACTAGAACAATTGACCCCTTAAAAATAAAACATAACTTTTAATAATACATCAATCACAATGGAACTCTAAGTAGTGCAACAGTATAGTACAATGCATTAGATGATAGATGACTCACCACCTCCCATTGTCCACGTCGTATCAATCAAATACAGTATACGGGTATTGGAGATATGGATAAACTATCCCTAATCACTATAGCCCTCATAGCTAACCCTAAAAAAACAGAGAACCCGCCCTGATAAGAGCGACCTTGCAAAAAGTTACCCTCAATACTCCTCACTACAACCTATGAAGCTCCAAATAGGGGGTGAGTAAGTATCTAATATCATAAATAAACACCTAAACGCGTTTCACCAAAGATACACCAATCTTTTCATCAGTAGGTATTTTTAGCTGTTTAGGGGTAACCATTAGAGATGGGCGAATCGATTCTAACGAAGTGGAATTCGTTTAGAATTTCAGGAAAACTTCCATTCGGAACGGTCGAACTTTAGGGTACTTCGGGTGAACGAAGTGTGCTTTTGATTGATAAAATGGCTGCGAGCACATGGCGCTACATGGGGCAAAGCACTCTGGGAGGAAGAAGGGCATAGCCTGCATGACATGTGCAGAGATGAAGCCGATCAGAGACCGGCGGGATTCTGTGACGTCACCGCACTATATAAGTCCGGGCCCGACACCGGGAGCTCACACTCCTCTCACTGTGCTCATCAGGGAAGGTGCTGCCGCGGCTGATAGCTCTTACTGAAGAATTGATTTTTTATATAGTGATTTCTGTGGGATGTCTCAGCTTGTCTCAGAGATGTTCTCTTAATGTTCTATTTCTAATTTTTTGGGGTATTGGATATGAAATCCAGTGTGCGTCCACTGCAGCTGCATATACATTCAATATCCAAGTGGGATCTAAGCCAGTTTCCTGTTGTAAACATTTAAAGAAACAGCTTTTTTCAAAAACAAATACCACTTATTTTTTTGGGAGCTCAAATTTTATTGCGAATTACATCCCGGGGTTAAAATTTTTT